>ML813157.1:49778-63614 GCA_009831015.1 Picea engelmannii
TAACAAATCTCTTCTCAGTCAGAAACATTGGACAAGTTATGAGTCTGAAGAATGAGCTCCGTGACATGAAGATGAATGATGAGGACAACATAACATCATATTTTGTGAGAATCTCTCAGTTAAGAGATCAACTACAAGCTATTTAAGAGATCATCTCAGAGAAGGAATTGGTAAACATAGTACTCAATGGTCTTCCCAAGACGTGGGATGCATTTTCCGCAAGCATGAACACAAGACAGGAGTATCCAACATTTGAAGAACTTTGGACTTGTTGTGCTCAAGAAGAATCAAGGATTGGTGCAAAAGAGAAACCCCAAAAGAAGTACAATGATCAAGCCTTCACAGCAAGATTCAAGAACTTGAGGAACAAAAGGAAGTTTGGTTCAAGGAGGAAGCCAAATCAAGAGAAAGACATTTCAGAAGTACAGTGCTTCAACTATCGAAAGTATGGTCACTACAAGAATCATTGTCCTGAGCTAAAGAAAACGAAGGAGAAACATGAAGCATCAATTGTCGAAGAAAAGGAACCTACAAGGAAGACTAAGCAGGATGGAAGAGACTTCTTCTTCTAAAGGTAACAAAACTCTTCTTATTTCTTGTGCATATCTTATTTGCATCATCTCTGTACATATCTTGTATATCTATCTCTTGGAAGATAATGTGTTCCAAGAAGAACTATATCTATGGGAGAACAACAAGATAAGAATGGATATCATTAGATAATACACATGAAAGGATGATATATAAATCATGTAGAATCTATTGCAAGATAAGACGAATCAATCATGAAGAGACTTAGAAGAAGCAAAGACATAAAGAAGTCAGCAATCGAGAGGAAATTGGAAAAAGACTTATGACGTTTTGTAGAAGACAACAAGACGGAAGTGTGGACTCTGTTAAACAAGAGAGCCAATCATATATTGTAGAAGACAATAAGGATGCAGATGGAAGTGTTACTTAGTGTGGTAGTTTACCACTGGATTGTAATTATATACTACTATGGATAGACACAGTTGTGTTCTATTTTTGTTCTAATTTCCTTGAAGACTATCAACAGTTTATTGAAGATAATCATTAGCCAGATGAATGATGAACAGAGATTTTCCAGACGGAAAATGGTTCAGATCATTTACTCTTCTAGATTAGAAGAATGGCCTTTGTATCACTCTGTGGAGTGAGCATCATGTCTGATTACTCAGATAGAGTATGGTTTCGAGAGATGATGTAGCTGATGACACTGATGATGATGATGGTGCTCATGATCTAGTCTATACAACTATGTTGATGCTATCGGGTGAATGATATGTTTTTGTGCTCAAGACCATTACCTGTAATACCTCCCTAGCTAGGAGGGAGTGTTGATATTATGGTAGTTGCGAGAGGTATTTACCTCCACGTGTGAACCTGATGAGAATAGAATACTCCGAGAATAAAGAAGAAACCCTAATGAGTTGGCTAATAACCCTAGAAGAATTTTCGGCTCAAGAAGATAATTTATATTAGGTTATTAGTCTCCAAAAGAAGAAGTCGACCAGAAATAATAATAATATACTGAACAGACATGTACCCAGAAGGAGAAGTCGGCCCCAGTAAGTCTGCCAAAACCACTATAAATACAAGGCGTTGGTCTCTCATTTGACACATCTCAACAGTTGCAGAGAGCTAGTTCTACACAGTACAGTTGCAGTCTTGTGCGCAGGTTTGGAGAAGAGTTGTTGGTGTAGATGTTGCAGCTAATAGTTACATTTTGGCTTGGACTATCTCTTGGCTAGGGTTTGGACTATCTCATCAGCTCTTGTTGATGCGCTATCCTTGGGGAAAGGTGTGCTACCCTTTGTATGGCTATCTAGCCTAGGGTTTGCCTCCGGAATGATTCTTTGTCAAGGTTAAGGCGCTCCGAGGGTGGCTTTGGCCTATGGTTGGGTGAAAAGGGTATTGTCAATGGTTAAACAAGCATACATCCTTCATATTCTAACAATTATATGGCCCAAGTAGTGAATATTATTTTGGTAAAAGATGCACTTACTTAGCTTATCATATAATTTATGCTCTCTTAAAAATCACAACACCATTCTTAAATGTTTCTCATGTTCCTCTTATGATTTAGAATAGACGAGGATTTCATCGAAGAACACAATCACAAACTTGTTCAGGTGCTCCCTGAACACTCCATTCATTAGGAACATGAAAATTGTTGGGGCATTTGAAATCCCACATGGCACTACTGTGAATTCATAATGCCCATATCTTATTATGAATGTTTTCTTGTTGATGTCTTCTTCCTTTATCCTTACTTGATGATAGTCTGATTTCAAGTCAATCTTCGAAAACATTCTTGAACCTTTCAGTTGGTCAAACAAATCATCAATTCTTGGCAAAGGATACTTATTATTTATGGTAACCTTATTAAGCTGCCTGAAATCGTTACACAACCTTAAGGCTCCATCCTTCTTGTTCACAAAAAGAACTGGGGCCCCCTAAGGTGACACACTTGGGCGTATATATCCCTTCTTCAAAAAAAATTCAAGTTGCATATAAAACTATTTTAGTTCTGGTGTGCCCATTCTGTAAGGTGCCTTAGACACTGGGGTAGCTCCTGGCACCAAAATAATAGAGAAATCAATGTCTCTTTTTGGTGGTAGTCCCATAATTGCTCTAAAAACATCTTCAAAAACCCTCAAAACTGGATGGTCTTCAATGCTTTCCAGTTTGTCTTTGGTTTCCTCCTCCATATGGGTTGCACACATCTGACATCCTTTCCTAAAGATCTATTTCAACTGCATAGTTGAAATCTCTCTAACAACTACATCTCTTAGAATGCCTTGAATCTTGCCTTGTTTCCCTTCCTCATCAAGACATGTGATTATCTTGTTGTAACAGTCTAGGAAATCATGATGTTTCTCCAACCAGTCCATGCCAATTAGGAAGTCATATGAACCCAACGATATGATGTTTACATCCACCTTTGTATTGAGTCCATTCATGCCTATCGAACAATCTTTAACCAACTCATTTATTTTCCTCTTAGCCCCCTTGGCTAACTTAATTAACCAAGATTTCTTATGCTTACTTCTTTGCAAGTGAAAAATTTCAACAATGTTAGCATTTATATAACTATGCCTAGCTCCAGAATAAATTAAAATTGTTATGGGCTTATTATTGATCTTACCTTTCACTTCAATCATGGGGGATTGATATTTATCTTTCTTGTTATCCAAGGTTGCATAAATCCTTGACATATTTCTGCCCATGTCTTCCATTGATTCAAACTCTTGAATGTTGTGGACGATCTTCATTCTTTCTCCTTTGTGAGGGAAATCCCTATATAGATGATTTCCCTCACATCCCCACCATGTACCGGTTGTTTCCTTGGCCTTTTTCCAAATGAATATGCAGTCTTGTGTACATTTTATGTGACTTGGTCATTCTTATTTGCTTGAAAATTATTCCTGAAAAAGGGTGGCTTAAAACCCTTATGCCTTTGATCCTTCTTATCCTTCATCTTGTCATTCCAATATTTTTGGAAAACTAGTCTTCCTTTGCTCTACTCATATAGATGCATTTCTCTCCTTATGGTTTCCTCCAAGGTTTTAGGGTTATCATATTGAATCTATCACTGTAGAAAGAGGGTAACCCACTTAGAAACCTTTGGATTTTGACCTTCTCATCCTTGAAGAAGTCAACATACTTTAACAATTCAAAGAACCACTTCTCATATTCCTCCATTGTCATGGTTCCCAACTTGAGTTCAAAGAAATCTTTCATCTTTCTTTCATAGTAATGCTCAGAAAAATATTTCTCTTGGAAATATTCCTTGAACTGCCTCCATGAAATTATTTTCCCATCAAGGTTCTTGGCTTGATTAAGTTTATCCCACCACTGGTTGCCTTCCCTTGCAAGTGGTAGGTGGTAAGTCTAGCTTCTACCGGGGATGGGTAATCATGTAGCTGGAAATATTTATTCATTTCCAACAACTAGGCCTCAACATCTTCTCATTTCTTATGCTCTCCATTAAAAGTTGGTGGCTTAATATTCATGAGTTCACCCTGCAAGATGTCTGCCTTGGGTCTTCTCCTTTTCCTCGGAACAGGAGACACACTTGGGTTGCTCCCTCGACTTGAACTTGCATGAGTTCTTTTGGTGGAATTTCTTGGATAATGATGGTGTGCACTCATGCTTCTTGATTGCCTATCATTCCCATGATCATCTATTTTGCTATGAGATCTTGATGTTGATACTTGTCTAGCACTACCTTCTTGCTTGGTGCCAGAGTCCTTGTTAACTTGCTTTTGTAGCATATTTAGGCTTTAAATAATCTCTTCTTTATCCTTCATGATCCTCTCATTATCGACCATATAGTTATGCACTTCTTTTTGCAGGCTTTTGATAGTTACAGTCCCCTACTTGTCTCTTCTCCCATTAGACTCAGTCTCAGCATTACCCATGTTCGTATGAAGACCTCCAATTTCTTCTTCATGGCTGTAAAACTCTTTATCATCCTCCATGTCTCTAGTTTTCATGTAGCAACTAAGGTCTACTTTTATGTATATCTAATTCTACAAGAATGTTCATGCAATAATTGTTGTTCGAATTAAGCATATTGCAAAATATTTATCAATTAGATTACAGGTCATTCTTTGTTTTAAGTTTTGAAGAATATTAATCCACTACTCCCAAGTAGGATTCCTTAAATCCATTCTTTTTTTAAACAAATTTCCAATGGCTATTCGTTTGCTCCAATCCGAGCTCTGAGATGAAAATTATTGTGGAAAAACAGTGAAGGGATATTCATTAGCACTTGCAACATAGTAGAAACACACAACAATCTTATGTTCATTTCTTGATTAGATCTTTGTTGTTGATCTATCTTAATGGATTCATCGTGGATCTAAGTCATATATATTCTTCATTTCAGGCTTGCATTCTCCAATTTGAACCCTCTGGTTTCACCTCACTTAACCTGCTCCCATTCTTATAAACTTTACTATATTCACGAGCTCGTGGGTGGCGGACTCGCGGACTCATAACCCATCTTCATACCTTCCATGAACCCGCCACCAACACTTATCTTATTTTTCCTTCATGGACTCGCAGACTCATAATATTGTAACCTTCCTTTCATAAGTTTTTCCAAGAAGTCTCAACACTTAACCATTTTTTCATCTACGCAGACTCATAGACTCATAATCTTGTAACCTTTATTTCATAAGTCTGTTTGAGAAGTCTCTATTAGAATATAGAAAATGGTGTGCTCGTTTTACCATTGACGATACCCTCGTCACCCAACCATAGGTCGAAGCCACCCTTCGAGCACCTTAACCTTGACTGATAATTCCTTCGGAAGCAAACCCTAGGCTAGATAGCCAAACAAAGGGTAGTGCACCTTTCCCCAAGGATAGCACATCACAAAAGACTGATCAGATAGTCCAAACCCTAGCCAATAGATAGTCCAAGCCAAAATTGAAACTAGTTGTTGCTACAACTGCACCTGCAACCCTCCTCCACACGTGCATGCCAAACTAGAGCTGCAGTGCGCACCAAACTAAGAATTGCAATTCTAAGATGCTGTCAAATGAGAACTGGCACCCTGTATTTATACTGGTTATGTCAGATTTGTTGGGGCCGACTTCTCCTTCTGGATGTGTGTCTGTTCAGTATATTATTATTATTTCTGGCCGACTTCTTCTCTTGGAGGCTAATAACCCAATATAAATTGTCTTCTTGAGCCAACAAGACTTCTAGGGTATTTAGCCAACTCATTAGGGTTTTCTCTTTCTTTCCAGAGTCTTCTATTCTCGTCAGGTTCACACATGGAGGTAAATACCTCTCGCAACTACCATAATATTAACACTCCCTCCTAGATAGGGAGGTATTTACAGGTAATGGACTTGAGCACAAAACATACCATTTACTCAGTAGCATCAATATAGTCATCTAGACTATTTCATGACTAGATCATGAGCATCACCATCACCATCAGCTACATCATCTCTCAAAACCATACTTCATCTGAGTAATTTGACATGATGCTGGATAAGTCACTCTCACCATAGAGTGATACAAGAGCCACTCTTATAATCTAGAGGAGTAAATGATCTGAACCAATTTCCGTTTGGAAAATCTCTATTCATCATTCGTCTGGATGGTGATTATTTCCAATAAACTGTTGATAGTCTTCAAGGAAGTTAGAACAAAAATAGAACACAATTGTGTCTATCCATAGTAGTACATAACTACAATCCAATGGTTCACTACCACACCAAGTAACACACAAATACTTGATCAGCAACGTATGGTTGCGAATAGTGGAACATATCCACCACAGTAGTCCTCATCTACTGGCATACAGTCTTCATAACAAACATCCGATAGCAACCTGCATAGAAACAATGTTATGATATATACTGAATTATTTGGGCCAATATTTCACTCACATCTGTGAGATCTGAAAGAATATCTACCTCACGAACAATGGAATATATCCACCACAGTAGTCTATATCTACTGTCTTCATAACAAACATCTAATAGCAACCTGCACAAAAACAATGTTATGATATAAACTGATTTGTCTGGGCCAATCTTTCACTCACATCTGTGAGCTCTGAAAGAATATCTGCCTCAAAATAGTAGAATATATCCACCACAGTAGTATATCTCTACTGTCTGGAGATAGGTAGTCTCCAAAACAATCATCTGATGCCTTCCTGCATAGAAAAGTATTGTTAAAAATAAACTGAATCATCTGGGCCAATCTTTCACTCACGTTTGTGAGATTTGAAAGAATATCTGCCCTTTTCTTCTCAACCAAGGAAGAAGGATTGTTTCTGATTTCTAAGCCTGGACCATTCCTCACCATGGGCCATTCTTTTTACACTAATCAAAGTGCACCCTGGACAAAATGTATAAACCCTAAGGAATGTTTGGACCATTCCCCACCCTGGTCCATTCCTCCTACACTGATCAAAGTGTGCCCTGGAGAGAATGTATAAACCCTAAGGAATGATTGTCTTGGACCATTCCCCACCCTAGGCCATTCCTCATACACTAATCAAAGTGCGCCCTGGAAAGAATGTATAACCCTAAGGAATGACTATCCAGACCATTTCCTCTGTTAACCACAAGAGCAAAAGATTGTCCTGCATCAACCTCCAAAATGGACCATTCCTCATGTTAACCACAATGAGAAATCGTTGTCCGGCGAGGCGAGCTAGTCTTCTTGAGTAACCCTCAAGAAGAGAGACTGCCCTAGACCACTCCCCATGTTAACCACAATGGGTAGTCTTTGTCTATGATACATCAACAATCAGACTACTTCCCATGTTAACCACAATGGAAAGTCACTGTCCATCAGAAATCTCAATCCACTTTCCGAACAAGAAAGCATTTGTCCAAGATGGACTAATTTTCAAATTTAAGGATGAATGTCTTCAATAATTTTTTCAGTTCTCCCTCCTAACTTGGAGAGTCATTTCTTCCTTTTCCAATAATAAGGAAGTTGTTTCCATGAGCTCTGGCTTGAGTACGCAAACTCTTTCATCTTGGATAGAAGTTTTACCAAAATGTCTGCTTATCTTCTCATCTGTGGAGATATGTATTGGAGAATCATTTTCTCCTTTCTGGACTTCATCATGAATAATGTAATGCTTGATTTCAAATGTACTTTAGTCTGGAACATTGTGAAGGCTTTATGTAGATCTGAACAATAGAGTATATCATAGTTTGAAAGTCTGGAACATATCCATGTGGCACTTCTTCTGTCATCATGAGATCTGATCTACTAAGTAGTCATCTTTATAGGAAATCTTCACAATGCTTATGTTGTGCATTGGAGGTTCTCCACCAAATTATCTTCTTCTATATGCATATAGGAGTCTCTTTCTAGTATGCCTCAAAGTCTCGAGATTTCTCTTCATACGATCTTTAATTAATTTCTCTGGAGAACATTCTTTACATTCATCTGATGTAGAATTCTGACTCATGGATGTTGCAGATGATATAATGACTTATGTAGAGATAAGTCTGGTTTATTGGAACAGGTAATCATAATAGTCTTCTCCCTCCATCTAGGAGAACCTCTGGTTCTAGATCTTGCAATTATTTTATTCATAAGTCTTCCATACACTGTTCTTTATCATGACTTCCAGTTCTTCTGCTTGATTTCTTTTATCAGACTGGTAATCTTGTGATTGTTGATACAATGACTGGTTGTTCTGGTTCCTCTTTCTTTCTTGGAATCTTCATGTTCTTCTTCATGTTTTTCTTTTGCTTTTGGGTCCATGGAGTTTCTTATAGATTCCATGCCCTAGAGATTCCACTTCTTCCCTTCATCATAGGATCACATATCTGGATGGACAACCATGAATACTTTAAGGCTTGTCTTTGAAGAAGTCTTATTCTACGGTTGAACTGAGCACGTACTGTCTTTCATGGTTGCTACCATGGATATATATATTTCATCATCTTCAATGGATCATAGGATTATCTCCCTCCTAATCCTTGCTTCATGTACAAGTGCATGTAATCGACTCCCTCTGTCTAATAAAGTCCTTGCTTCCATCTACATCTTTATTGTCTTCTTCAATAGAGTCCGCGCTTCCATCTGCATCCTTATTGTTTTATACAATATATAATTTGCTCTAGAGTCCACGCTTCCATCTGCATCCTTATTGTTTTCTGCAATATATAATTTGCTCTAGAGTCCACACTTCTATATTGTTGTCTTCTACAAAATGTCATAAGTCTTTTTCCAATTTCTTCTCAATTGCTAACTTCTTTCTGTCTTTGCTTCTTCTAAGTCTCTTCATGATTGATTTGGCTTATTTTGCAATAGCTCATGATTTGTATTTCATTCTTTTATGTGTACTATCTAATGATACCTCTTTTTTATCTTCCCATAGGTATAGTTCTTCTTGGAACACATTATATTCCAAGAGATAGATATACAAGATATGTACAGAGATGATGCAAACAAGAGATAAGAAGAGTGTTGTTACCTTTTAGAAGAAGAAGTCTCTTACATCCTACTTAGTCTTCTTTGTAGGTTCCTTTTCTTTGGCAATCGATGCTTCATGTTTCTATTTCCTTTTCTTTAGCTTGGGACATTGATTCTTGTAGTGACCACACTTTTGACAGTTGAATCATTGATCCTTGATTCTTCTTGAGCATAGCAAGTCCAAAGTTTTTCAAATGTCGGATACTCCTTCCTTGTGTTCATGCTTGCGACAAATGCATCCCATGTCTTGGGAAGACCATTGAGTACTATGTTCACCAATTCCTTCTCTGAAGTGATCTCTTCAATAGTTTGTAGTTGATCTCTTAACTGGGAGATCCTTACAAAGTATGATGTTATGTTGTCATCCTCATTCATCTTCATGTTACAGAGCTCATTCTTCAGACTCATAACTTATCCGATGTTTCTGACTCAGAAGAGATTTGTTAGGGCATCGTACATCTTCTTCGATGAGTCAAGATGGGAGATATAGGGTATCAAGTGGTCTTTTATAGAATCCACTATGATATTCATGGCATTGATGTCAACATCTTTGAACTTCCTCATAGCTGCAACATTTGATGGTTCCTTCTCTTTTCCTTCTTCAAACTCTGGCTTCACGATCTTTCCTTTCACGATATCCAACACTTTATTCTTGGCAAGGATGAGGTCAATCCTTGTCTTCCACGCTCTGAAGTTAGAGGCTACATCTAACTTATTCTCAGACTTCATAGAGTTCGTCATGGCCTGCTTGACTTGGTCAAACCCTAGATTTGACCAGAAATTCAAACTTCGCATCTTGGCTTTCTGAGAGTACAAGGAGATGCGCTGGGCTAGGGCGCACTGATCTGTCCAAAGATTAGGTCAATCCATTCACTTAAGGTGCCTCAACAAGAGGTTTAGGGTTTCTACAACTGCACCTGCTAGTAACCCTAGCTGCAGTGTCTTGGAAGCTACTTATGCTAGTAACCCTAGCAACAGTTCCTCAACAAGCTCAATATCTAGCGACTATGTTTCCTTCCAGCGTTTTAGGCTGACTGAAGGGGTGTGGGCCCATAACCTAACAGAATATAGAATAAGGTGTGCTTGTTTTACCATTGACGATACCCTTGTCACCCAACCATAGGCCGAAGCCACCCTCCAAGCACCTTAACCTTGACTGAGAATTCCTCCAGAAGAAAACCCTAGGCTAGATAGCCAAACAAAGGGTAGCTCACCTTTCCCCAAGGATAACGCATCACAAAAGACTGATCAGATAGTCCAAACCCTAGCCAATAGATAGTCCGAGCCAACACTGAAACTAGTTGTTGTTATAGCTGCACCTGCAGCCCTCCTACACACGTGTGCACCAAACTGGAGTTGCAGTTCGCACCAAACTGGGAACTGCAATTCTGAGATGTTGTCAAATGAGAACCGGTGCCCTGTATTTATACTGGTTCTGCCAGATTTGTTGGGGCCGACTTCTCCTTCTGGATGTGTGTCTGTTTAGTATATTATTATTATTTATGGCCGACTTCTTCTCTTGGAGGCTAATAACCTAATATAAATTATCTTCTTGAGCCGACAATACTTCTAGGGTATTTAGCCAACTCATTAGGGTTTTCTCTTGCTTTCTGGAGTCTTCTATTCTCGTCAGGTTCACACGTGGAGGTAAATACCTCCCGCAGCTACCATAATATTAACAGTCTCAAGACTTAACCATTTTTCCATCTATGCAGACTTGTGATAGCTTAACACTTAGAAAAATTCCAAGATCTTATTGTTGTTTCATGGGACTCACAGTTTGTCTGCCACATGGCTCCACACCACCTACCAATTGTCATCTCATCCAATATGTACCTGCCACTGTGGTAGTACATGTCTTTCTTCTACCACATCATCTGACACTTGGCCTCCATGTCATGTCGACGTCGTCGTACAAAAAAATACCCAATTTTTTATGATTTTTCTTATGTTCGAAATTTCCAAAGAGGCTCAATTCTTCACATTACCCATGAAATTTCTCTCAATTTTACTGCAATAACTTAATAAAATAACTTGCAAACACACTCCAAACTTAATTCTCTACGAATTTTCCCTTCAACATTCTGCTAACTCGGCCCATCCAAGCTTAGTGTTGAAAATTGGGCTCTAATACCACTTTGTAATGTTCCGATCCACCCAAGTTGGGAAAAGACACACAAAAATATCCCTTTTTACAGCTCTGATACCAAAATGAAACATTCCCCAACACAACCGAGGGACATTACAGTGCGGAATACAGATAAAAACGAAATTTATGGTAACTAAAGTAATTTTTTTACTGTTAGCTTATTTCATGTAGCTTACAACTACAAATTTAAAATAGATTTAGCTACTATCTATAACCATGAAAAAGATACATATAAAGCATGCTAATAATCAACATGAAATGCAGCTAAACAACTCATTACAACAACATATAAGTCATTCTCATTTATGTAGAGTTTATGAACAACAATAACACATGTAAATAACACAACAACAAGATAAAACACTTATCTTTAAGAAATAATTGTGCAACCATCTTCTTGGGACAGACGTTCCACCCAACCATAGACTAATTGTTCCAAATATCAACATCCAGTCACCCCCGAGCTGAGGCTAGTAATCCACAAAAGAGGGTGGTCTCTCATAGTCCACTTGGAGCTCAAAAAACTCATAACCCAATTGATATTCTCCTACATCTATCCCAATTTTTCTACTATCTCTCTTCCTCTTGAACTGTCTAACCCAAGGAATGCATCATTCATTTATCAGGGATAACCCAAGGGATGTGCCATCCATTTATCAGGATTATCCCAAGTAATCTTCCATTCATTTATTAGGGTTACTCTGGTACATGTAACTAGGAATCCCTCATCTGAGAACTCAAGGGAACTTGTTGCTAGGAAAACTACCAACAAACCAACAAAAAACACTTGTTGTTACAGTGAAACTCACTCCAGAGTTCACTCTCCAGGATTGACAACCTGAATATTCAATCTTCGGCTCCAAAACACTCTAAATATGTTCCATCTTGCTCTAGAATTTTCCCTCCATGGCTGCACCAACTCCAAGCTCTCTTTTTTTTTTGCTCTCTCCTTTCCCTCATGCACAAAAACTTCCTTCCTGAACTATTGTCCCAACCCATACAAATTTCCTCCCTTTTGATTTCCTTTCTTGACTCACACTATTCCCCCAAGTTGATTGTACTCAACCCCCATGTGCCCAAAACTCTGGGATGTGACCACTCACAACCACCCTCTTACATGTGTTTAATGATTGGCTTTGGGAACACTCAATCAGGAATTGGAAGCTTCATATACAATTAGCAAGTTTAGGAAAAAGGGTTAAATTAATATACATGGTTATTTCCCCCTTTGACCCCTCTTGACCATTATCCTAGACACTTCCCCCTCCTTTGGATTAATTCAGCCCCCATCTCTTGTCCATGTCCCCTTAGAGCCTGGAATCACATTTTATTATTAAAACATAGAGATACAATTCGCATATCACATCGCTTTGGCTCTAGCCACACATTATATCTACATAAGCATTAATTAAACTAGGGATTATAGTGGGGATGTTACATCCTCTGGATAGAGGTCCAATGCAGTCTTCCTTTAGATATCTCAACCCTTGCTAAATTATAAATTTCATGCTAGGCATTGGTTTGCGGGTTGTTGGGTTGTTGGCACTAGCCTAGGGGCTATAGCGGAAATCAATGGAATTTGAACTTGGACCTCACCCAAGTAATTCTAACAAATTATCAATTCATACCTAATTAGTTTAAATTAGGAAGAAGATGGAGATTTATTTGAGGTTACAGTAATTACGAAGAATATGGAACAACATTTAAGGATTACTATATGCATACAAAACAATACTATGTAATAGAAAAAACTACTATGGAATTATTTATTTCCCCTTGTTTGGTATATATTGAATGTATTATATACATAATGAATGTAATAATGTATCTATTGTCTTTGTATGTAATAAAAGTTAGAGTTTTTTTAATATTAAGTTTTTTGGGGGTATCAAGTTAAATTGTAATTGGGTTTTTGTATTTTGATTTCATGTATGGTGTTGAGGTAGGTCGTTTGAAGAAAGTATATGAGCCCTTTTTTAAAGCTTTAATAATGACCAATATGTAATATTATCTTTCTTTTAGATACATATTTGGGTTGAAATCATTTTTTTGGTCCTAAATTATGATCTTAAATTGCATTTAATTAGCTAAGAGCTTGTCTTCCTTGAATGCAAGGAAACAAGGTAACAACCCAAGACCCGATGGCATCTAAGATGAGTGGGAGTGGATATATCACCCCTTACGAACCACAAGTTGGTTACAAGTGGCCAAGTTTTCTTTGCACAAAACGATTCACTAGCATTTTAGTGTCTCGAGATTGTATCAATAAAGACTAGGAGAATAACCCTAAGTAATGTAGCATTTTTCATTCTTTACAAAAAAAAGGTGCTTTCAATAAATTGTCACACATTGTTTGGTACAATATAAATTTATCATCGACTAAAACTATGTTTCCATGTATCATTCTTGACCAAATGTCACATTGAAACCACTTTCAAATTCAAGTGGTTGAAATCCAACAACTTGTTACCTTATTGAAACTCAACAAGCAACATACATTGAAAGTTACACCCATCCTAAAGGTTTAATATACAATGTCAATCCAACAATGCAGCCTCAAAATAAGTGCAAAGTCCCAAAAATACTTAGCACTTACCTTAAAGATTAAGAACAAAAGAAACATATCTCAAAGTGAGATAATTTTTTGTACTTTTGACCCTATCTTGTTAAACAAAATTGTAGTGTTCATGTTC
>ML813157.1:71113-98059 GCA_009831015.1 Picea engelmannii
CTCGGGCCTTCAAGTTCTCTGAGAAATCATGGACTCTGAAATATTTCTTCAGTCCAAGTAGCCAAGCCTCAACTTCCTCTCCCTTCTTTATCTCGCCGTCGAAGGAGGGAGGTTTGGCCTTTTTGAATTCCTCAAATTTATGAATCTTGGAAGTCTTTTGCTTCTTTTGTTTCTTTTGAGAATGGGAACTGGTCCTGCTATTGGAAGAGCCTTCTGAATCACCAGCTTCCTTCTCAGTGGAATCGTCTGGCACTGGTCCTTTACCTCTGGGGTGGACCTTTCTGGAGGTGCTTCTCTCAGTGTGGCCACTGACAAGACTACGATTCTGCATCTCAGGTTCACGCTGCATTTGTCGCTGTAGGTTGGATAAGCTCTGCAATAGAATTGCATTAATTCCGGTTTGCTTTTCTTGTTCTTTCATCATCCTTTCATTATCGGCCTTGCAGCTTTGCAATTCGACCATGAGACTCCTCACAGTCTCAGCTAGGCCGGGAGGGGTTCCTATCGCTCTTATTTTGTCAGACTCTTCATCTCTGTTGTGGGAGCCTTCTCCCACCTCTTGGTGAGTCACCATACTCTGCGTTTGTAGATTCTCGTGGTTGATCGTCCGCTTGAGTGAAAAGACAAACGTTGGCTGTTAGTCAAGAGTTAAATTCATTTTTATAAATGGCGCATAAATTCATAACTTCTTTCACTTGCATACACAGTCGGGTTCTCATTTTCCAAGTTTTTAATCCTGGACAAGGGAGTTAAGTCAGGGAGTTACTCCTCATAGGAGTGCTTCGAACGAGGTTTATGCGCGACTCGTGCATGAGCCCAATCAGGCCGAGTGTTGTAACCATGCTCTGATACCACTTTGTAACACACCCACTACCTAAACTAAAATTTTCCGGTCCTCTGTCGGACTCGAGCTCCTAAATAACCATGGAGATCCAACATAAACTGACTCTTTCTCTTTTCTTCCCCATCCTCAGGTGATCGCAAGTGATGGTCGCGGTTCATTTTGAACGTAGTGCCTATTTGTATTTCACGCTCCGGCGCTGTAGTAATGTCCAAACATTACGCTATGCAACCACGAACCCTGACAGGGCTAGCGACCGGCCAATGGGGTCGAATCCCTACCGGTTCAGCAATTGGCCAATAGGAACAAATCTCAACAGGAGTAGAGAACCGCCAATGAGAACAAGCCCCGTCACGCGTTTAGGTGTAATACAGGTGGCGAGAGGGAAACGCGACACGGTGGTCGTCATGACAGGGAGGGTCCCACTTCACACGCCACACTATTCCGGACCCCCCCCCCCCTTGTTAAAGGTAGAATGCCAAGGGGGGTCCGGAATCCACTGGGAAGCCGTTGATCACAGTAAGTAAATCTCCACCATTCGAGAGTTGTGCGTCCAATTCCGGACCCCCCCCTACCGCTAAAGGAAGAATGGTAAGGGGGCTCCGGAATGGAACCTCAGTCGTAGATATGGACGGGTAGACTCTGGCCGTCTAGATCTGCTGGCCACTTATCCTAAAGCATAATTCACATCCTGGCTTAAGTGGACGTCTCACCTCCACATCTAACGGTCATTACAGACCCGGAGATTCTCCGAACAAATATCCTCCGTCCGTCGGGGTTTTGACACTCGCGATGTCCCAACAACTTGGTTCACCAATCCCCAAATCTCGATATGCTCCTCTACTACCTTAGCCTCCCGGGGTAAGTCTTTAATCCTTGTGACCTCTATCTCATAAGACCGCAGCCTTGTTCCTCATTGGGGTTTCGGGATTTTCAATGCCACAATACATACATCCACGGGATTCCCAATTCCCCGAATCCTGATTCTCCATTGTACTGACAGCTAGCCTCCACTGTGGTCCTTCCCTCAGCCTTGATGTGCTGACAGCTATCCCCCACTGATCGGGGTTTCGCGTTTCGCGATTCCAAAGTGCACAGATAACTTGTCACTGGGATCTCCGATATCCCGATGAACCAAACTCCGATGGATGGCCTCCTCGTCGGGACTTTCCCCGATGGCCTGGATCTCTGCCACGCATCCCCACAAGTGGACGGTCCCGATCCAATCTCGCGCTTTCGTGACTTCTGGTGCTCCGGAAGTCTTGCTTTCCAAATCTCCGATATACCAATGGGCTCTCGATCTCGCCATGTGTCCTCACAAATGGGTGGCTCTGATCTCGTCGAGATTTCGAGACTTGTGATGTCCCAACTCCTTCGACCTCAGGAACTCCAATTTCCCGATGCCGAATATCCCGACTCTCTACAGATTTCTGACACGCGTCCCAAATGGATGGACGGTCCAGATGAACTCTCGACATTCGCGACTTATAGCGTCCCAATTCCCTCAACCTCAGGATCTCCGATATGCCGATGGCCAATATCTCAACTCTTCCCGGATCTCTGACACCTGTCCTAAAGGGGGATGGTTCAGGTTAACCCTCGGGCTTCGCCAAACGCCAACCCAAAAGGCACTTACCTGTCCGATCCAATGGCTGATGGGTAATCGAACCAAGATCTAACGGTCTAGATCCGTTCTTTTTGCGCACACTCCAGAGACTAAACTTCGAGCATCTTAACCCGATCCAATGGCCAACGGGATCTCTGATGAGATCCAACGGCTCATATTGTCCCACCTTGTGAATTCCTCCACTAATTCGTGGATGTGGAAAGATCCATGGTCCCAATGTTCTCCTGGGTCTTGGGATCTACGATCCCGATTTCCTCGTTGTTCACGAAGATAGAGGAAAAAGGGCAAGAGGTGTAACGCTCTCACTACTTTCGTCAATCTGATGGTCGTGAATGACCATGGGTCTTCTGACAAGATCTCATCCGTCGAATCGTTACTTACCCCTACGCTGTTACTTTGGAATTCTAAGAGGGTCATTCCTCCTCGTACAGGGTTAATAAGACTTGTGCGTTCAAGTCCCTTTTTCTGGGTTCTTGGTGAACCTTTCTAAGGAGGGAAAGTCTCTGTGACGAGATCTACTTCGGGCATCCCTGGAGACGAGTAAGGGAAAGAAACATCCCGAGAATGGGCTGGGAGCCTAACTTAGCTCAACTTAGGAATAAATAAAATTGCTTTGTCCACGTACGTCATGCATGGTTTCCTCAGTTATGAGCATATATCTATTCATTCTTATCAAGCACTGCACATACATTCTTGCACATAAATCATTCACAATTTCACAGTTCTATGAGCATATATATATATATATATATATATCAGTCTATGAATTTCAAGATGCAATATGTAAAACACTTATCAGAATTAACAGCAGAGGTGGGTGCGACTACTGAGAGGGGTGCTCGTTTCCACCCAACCGTAGGCTCAGCGACTCCCAACGGATTTACCACTAGCCACCCCCGAGCTGAGACAACGATGCTCTGAGACCGCGTCTCTATTTCTGCCAGTGACCAGGAGCGAAGGTAGCAATCCTTCCTCTCTGCTATCACTCACTCTGCGTAATGCCAGAGTTCCCCTCACGTCTGCCTTCCTAATCGCTTCTGCCATACACCTTATCCTCTTGCGAGGTTGCGTGTGGCACGATTACCCTCACGTCGATCAGTCCTAACGGCTCTACGGATGGGCGGTTCACCATCCCATCCCTCATCAAGCCATCTGCCTACCAGCCTGCGAGGCATTGAATTTCAGGGCCAACGAGCCGCTTTTGGTTCTCCGAGCCAGTGGAGTCCAAATATGGTATTTAATTCTTGGTGGAAGTTAACGCCACCTTTTCAGGTGCCTTCCACCGCCATCGTGGTCTCTTTTTCTACACATCCACTCATCAGCAGTCCTGCAATAAATTCAGAATGTTATTCACATTCATTGACCTCTTCCTCAAGGTTCCTTTACATCACATATTCACATTTATGAGTTTGCCATAGTTCTTGGCCAGTCCAGTTATATTTACAATTTGGGGAAACAGGGTGTTACATAACCACTCACATAACCAAATCAAAGATCAACACATCGATGTTTTCACGTGGTAAAACCTCTACGGGGAAACATCCACGGACCCAATCAACGCAACCATTTGGAGCAGTTTATTAATGCAAAGAAAAATATTACAAAGAGATTTTACAAGAGAGTTTCTCACAATCGATCATCGACAAATGACCCTCCATTCTCTTTAAATAGAGATCATGGACCAATCGGGTGTTAAGCCATGGATAAACGGTCATTAAGATTGAGGAGAGTATGAACCTTCGGTCACTCTATGTCGGGAACACATCGTGACCGTAATATTTCCTAACTACAAATTCATATTAATTCATACTAAAGAAACACACTTTTACCTAACGACACATTAGACCAAGTAGATCTTAACTAACTCCTAAGTGTCTAAATATCCTAACATCCCCCTTTAAGAACAACTTGGGATATGATTGAAGGATTTACAATGTTGACACAATAGGAGAAGGAAGGATGCATTAGAGCCTATCTCCCCTTAATGACAACTTCATGAACTCCTAACATAGATCAAAGTTTGGAAAACTTCGCTTCTGTAAGAGACTTTGTGAAAATGTTAGCAATTTGATCTTCTGTAGGGAATAAGAGTACTTCAATAACTTGATCATGAATGAGCTTTCTGATGAAGTGCATGTGTAGCTCGATGTGCTTGCTGCGTTGATGTTCAACCGGGTCTTTGGCGAGCTTAATGACACTGTGATTGTCACACCAAAGGATGGCTAGATGATGTTTCTTGAATCCAAACTCTGAAAGGATCTTTCAAAGCCACAAGCCTTCCTGACTTGCATTTACCGTTGCTCGGTACTTTTCTTCTACTGAAGAAAGTGCAATAGCTTGTTGTTTCTTACAGGCCCAAGTGACAGGTCTAGAACCAAGGCTGAAAACATAATTTGCAGTAGGCTTTCGATCATCAAGTTCACCGGCCCAATCTGGATTAGTGAAACCAACCAATAAGGGAGTCCCCCCTAAAATGTAATATATGTTGAACTGAACTGTACCACGGACATAGTGAAGTATCATTTTAGCTTCTTTCCAATGGCTTTCATGGGGTGTTTGCATATACCTGGAAACAATACCAACAACAAAGGAAAGATTAGGACGGGTATGAGTCAAGTATAAGAGGTTACCAACTAACTGACGGTATAGGGTGGCATCAACTTCGAGAGAAGTACATGTGGTAGTAAGCTTGACTCCACACTGGAAGGGAGAAGGGGTTGGTTTACAATCATCCATGTGAAAGCGACGATGAATGTCACAAGCATACTTAGATTGGGAAAGAAAAATTATTTCATTGGTTTGCAAAACTTGGAGGCCAAGGAAATAGTGCAAAAATCTTAAGTCTGTCATTTCAAATTTCTTCTTAAGGTTGGTTTTCACATGGTTTAAAAGTTTTGAGTCACTACCAGTAAGGATAAGGTCATCAACATAAATGACAAGGATTATGAGATGGTGTTCTACTTTCTTGGTATAGACATTAGGATCAGAATGGCATCTAGAGAATCCATTCTCAATAAGAAAGTTGTCCATTTTGGCATACCAAGCTCGAGGATCTTGCTTGAGACCAAAAAGAGATTTCTTAAGGCGACAAACAAGGCTAGAGTCATTCTGGACATAGTCAGGAGGTTTTTCCATGTATATTTATTCTTGCAAATCTTCGTGCAAGAAGGAGGATTTAACATCCATCTGATGGACCTCCCATTTATGTGAGGCAGTAAGGGCAAGAAAAAGGCGGATGGAATTCATTTTGGCTACAAGGGAAAAGGTTTCATTATAGTCAATTCCTTCAACTTGGGAAAATCCCTTGGCAACTAACCAATCCTCGTGTCTTTCAACACTTCCATCTGATGCATACTTAGTTCTGTAGACCCATTTACATCTAACAAGTTTTCTTCCTTTTGGAAGAGGTACAAGATCCCAAGTATCGTTTTCCATTAAAGAACGATACTCTGCATTCATTGTTGTATCCCAATCTTGATGACATGAAGCTTCTGCAAATGTCTCTAGATCATGAGTTTCTGAAACTTGAGCCAAAAAAGAAGAGGCTCGTTGGAACTATGAACGTGTCTGACGCTGATATGAAGGATCACCGACAAGAGCACCAACTGCTTCTCGTGTTGAACGGACCCATCTAGGAAGTTGTGGAGTTGGTGCTGGTTCAGGTTCAAAGGACTCATCTGGAGGAAGGTGAGCAGGCAGAGGTGGATTTTCATCCTCACTGTCATCATCTGAAGAAGAAACCAGAATAGGAACAGAAGAAGGCACAAACGTCGAAGACAACTCGGGGGTCGAAGAAGGCATAATCGTCGAATTAGGCTCACAGGCCAAGATATTTTCATCAAATTTAACATCTCTTCTAATAATAATTTCATTACAATGTGGTTGAAGAAGTCTATAACCTTTGACATCTTCAGAATAACCAACAAATATACGCTTCTCACTTTTAGGTTGCAATGTTTTCCTTTTCTCATCAGGAATGTGATCCCATGCTATACTTCCAAATACACAGAAGTGACTTACATCTGGTTTAATTTTAGTCCAAGCTTCTTTTGGTGTTATATTTTTAGGATCCTTTGTGGCAGTGCGATTTATTATGTAATTTTCACAGTTGATTGCTTCCGCCCAATACTTTAGACTTAATCCCTTAGATTGGATCATACAATTAGCCATTTATTTTAATGTGTGGTTCTTTCTCTCAGCAACACCATTTTGTTGTGGTGTATATGGAACAGTGTGTTGCATTTGGATGCCCTGTGTAGTGCAGTAACTTGTAAAATTATTGTTCACATATTAGCCTCCATTATCTGTTGTTAACTTTTGAATTTGATGTCCAGATTATTTTTCTACAAGGGCCTTGTAGGCCAAAAAATTGTCAAAAACTTTGCTCTTAAGTTTTAAGAAGTAAACCCAAGTATGTTTGGAAAAGTCACCAATGAAAGTTAAGAAATACTTGCACCTAGAAAAATAAGGAGAAGAAAGTGGATCACACAAATCACTGTGAACAAGTTACAAAGGGCTCGAGTCGTGCCAAGAGTTACGTTTGTCAAAATTGTCCTAACGATGTTTTCCAAGAACACAACCGACACAAACACCATCTTTGCATGAAACAAGAGGAAGACTAGTCACCATATGTTTATTACATAGTTTTTGCAATGAGAGATAGTTTAGATGAGCAAACCGCTCATGCCAAAGTTTGCTCAAGTCATCGCTATAAGCAACAAAAACTGATGAAAAAGATGATGACCCAAAGTTGTCAAATTTATACAACCTGGTAATATCATCAACAATTCCAGTTGCAGGAACATGCTTAGGATCTTTTAGATCCTTGTTTACAACTTGGTGAGGTGAAAACTCTACAGTTTTACCTTCACCTGAATGAGTGATTTGATATACTGATAGAAGGTTACGAGAAAGACTTGGAACACATAATACACCATTAAAATGATTGTTTTCTACTTGAATTGTTCCAGATCCTTCAACACTAAGAGATCTATCATCACCAACAAATTTTTTCTTGGTGTTACATTCATTTAGAGCAGAAAAGATGTATTTATCCTTAGCCATATGATAAGATTATCAAAACTCAATAAGCCACTCATCAGAAGAAGAAGTAGAAGTTGTATTGAAGGAGAAACCAGAAGAAGAAAGTGCATGTCCATGAGAAGAAGAAGAAGAAGAAGAAGAAGAATCAACATTGATGTTGTGCTTCTTCATCACTGCTTCTAAAGCTACCATCTTCTTGAAACATTTGGACTCATCATGACCATCTTTATTACAAAAGTTGCAATGTCTATCAGTATTTTTACTTTTATAGTTTGCTCCTTTGTCACCATTAGGAGCGGAAGCTGTTTGAGTGGGTTTGGGACCCTTATATTGTTTGTTGTTGTGGCAAGGATGTTACTTCTTGGTATTCTTGGGTTTATCTTTTTGATGGACAACTAAGGCTTTGTTGGAGGTACCTACAGTGTTCATCACTCCAAGTTGTATAATCTTATCTTGCTCTCTAATCAAAGCATCACAAAAGTTCTCAAGACTGGGTTTTTTATAAGCTGCCCCTAGAGCCTCTTATATGGCATAAAAGGTAGATACAAACACAGAATATGCACTACCTAGATTAGAAAGTATAATATAGATGCAACGATCTTCTTCTATCTTTATCTTACATTCTTCACATAAAATTCTGAGTGTTTTAAACTTAGATAGATAGTCTTCAATGCAAGGAAAATCATTTGGACTTAAGTTCAGTACTTGATTTTCTAACTATTTTGCTCGAATAATATTGTGTTTACCAAACACAGATTCAATCTTGTCCCAAGCTTCTTTGGGTTGATCAATTGATTGAAGGTGGAACCTTAAATCAAGAGAGATGGACATTCTGATTAATCCACGTGCATCGTCATTCCTATTATCCCATTTGAATTTCTTAACATCATTAGTAGGTGTTGTTTCCTTTCCCAAGGTAATTCGGTACAAGCCTTTTCTTCTTAATAAATCCTCCATATGGGATTTCCATTGGAAGTAGTTGGTGTTGGTAAGTAAGATATTACTTGTAGAAGCCATATTAAATATGCAGATAATACGGATTTAAGAACCGAAACTGATGATCTAAATGGAAAGAGCTTGATAAATTATGCGGTTTAAAAAAAACGGCATTGAAAACGGACTTCGGATGTGAGAGTTATGTCCTTTTAAAAAAAAAGCATTAAACGGTAACCAAATGACCACGTGATAGTGTAAGTTGCTTTATGAAGTGACCCACTTTTATAAAGAGAAGTGGGGATCACTTTTACAATCAAGTTACTTTATAACAGAAAAGATGCATGCAAAATAAACAAATCTAAAATAAAATATTAAAGTTACTTATAGTGATTCACTTTTATACTTGAAGTGAAATACACTTTACAATTTTAGCATGAACTTTTTCAAAAAAAAGTAACAAAAAAGAGACTTGAACTCAAGACCTCTTACTTAATAAGACAACTTTTAACCAAATGGTCTAGAAAAACATATTGTAATGCTCAGAAAGAGATTTTTTGTTGTTGTTGTTGATGTTGTTGAAGAAGGTCTGGGAGAGCGTGCTAAAAAAAAATTATTTTCACACAAGGAAAAAAAATTTGTTTCTCGATGACAACAAGGGTTAGATCTCGATTAGCTTACCCTGAAGATGCACATTTTCTTATATGTTTCTAATTTTTCGAAATTGCACAGGGCGCGGGGAAAAGAGAATACACAAATCCAAAAGAGTAGCAACCTGGAAATAAATAATACAAAACTGAAATAAAACCAAAATACTACTCTACAAAAAAAATAAAAAATGCATATTCAAGCTTTATACCTCTGGATCTGACTGTAATGTCTGTATCTTGGGAAAACAGAAACCTTTTTGAGTGAAACAAAAAGTGTTGCTGAATGAAATGAGTGCTCTGGACGCAATGGAACAATCTTCTCAGCCCATAAATCTATGAAAATGACAGAAAATGGAGATGAGGCAACTCGACTCCACGATCTCGATCTACAACAGTAGTGGGTCTTCAAACAGACCCTAATACCATGTTTGACAACACAGGTATTCCAACAGAGGATGAACACCTTCAATAACCACTCACATAACTAGATCAAATATCAACACATCGAAGTTTTCGCGTGGTAAAACCCCTACGGGAAAACATCCACGACCCTAACCAACACAGCCACTTGGAGCAGTTTATCAATGCAAAAAAAAAGATTACAAAGAGAGTTTACAAGAGAGTTTCTCACAATTTATCATTGGCAAATGACCCTCCATGCTCTTTAAATAGTGATCATGGACCAATCGGGTGTTAAGCAGGGATGATTTTAGGGGCTAAATTTCGCTCATGGGCTAATTTTTCATGGTTTTCCATAAAAAAGATTCGATATTCTAAAAATTATTCGACCAAATTATATAGGATAAAATTATTTTACCTTACAAAATCGCCAAAATTTTATACAAACTATATAGAATCTTTAGAAATTTGAATATTTTTACAAAAGTATTGCCAAACATTTATAGTTGTCATATGAAAGATTACTAACATTCGTGAACGTTTCTACATTTTTAAAATAAATAAAGATCATGGACCAATCGGGTGTTAAGCCACAGATCAATGGTCGTTAAGATCGAGGAGAGTATGAACTGTCGGATCACTCTATTTCGGGAACATATCATGACCGTCAGATTTCCTAACTACAAATGCATACTAAAGAAACACACTAAGAAACACACTTTTACCTAACGACACATTAGACCAAGTAGATCTTAACTAATTCCTAAGTGTCTAAATATCCTAATAGTTCATTGACATATATTAATAAAAAAAAATGTAGGGTTCATTGACATATATTAATAACAAAATAAATGGTTTAATTATGTTGAAGGCACATATATAGGGAAAAAAAATCCGCAAAACTTGTCGACCAGGAAAAACCTGTCAACCAATACCACCTACCATGTCATGTATCCACCTGTTCCTTACCTCTCGTGTCGTCCACCGCTTGCCTCTTGTGTCATCGACCTGGGTGGCTACATACCTATGTCAGTCACCATAGGTCTACATACCTATATCATTCACCAACTATATTTCTTTTGACATGTACTAGGAGATAGGGATCTTGTAATATTCCTTTGCGTTGAAACTGAATCGTTGCACCAAATTCCAGTGATGGATTATGCCAAATATACGAACCTCTTCGTAAAATTCCTTTTCGCCTTGCTTGTGATTTCCAATTTATTGACAACTACAGTCATCCCCTCTTCAAACATACCCTCATGCATTGTACTGAATCCCACAAATCTGAAAACTTTCCCAAAACTATTTGTGAGCATTCATATTTAACCACTACTCCTACAGACCTTCAAATTTTCTCTGCCTTTTAGAAATCCAATTCTCTCTGTCTTCCATAAAATAAAACCTTGGAATTTGATACCACAGTAAAATGAAACATTTCATTCACTTATGCATCAGAAATAAAACCATAACCTCCTTAGTAAGACAACACCCACAATGAACAAAATATTTACGAGAAAGGTAATCTTTGAAAAATTTCTTAAGCACACCCTCGTACACTGTACTTAATCCCATGGATCTGAAAACTTTCCCAAAACTCTTTGTGAATGTTCAAATTTATCCACTACTCCTACAGACCTTCGAATTTTCTCCGTCTTTTAGAAATCCAATTTGCTTTGTATTGCAAAAGATCAAACCATGGACTTTGATGCCAAGGTAAAATGAAACATTACATTCACGTATGCAACAAAAATAAAATCACAATCCCGGGAGACAAGATAGCCCAGAGAACAAAATATTTACAAGACAAGGAATATTTGTTGGGTATGTGTTATATTCTTTGCATGTGTGTGTGTGGGCGCGTCAGATTCGACAACTGCATCCGACGATCCCAACTTCCTTCGCTCTTTGTGTCGTGTGCATTGGGTGCTTTATTGGGAGGGGGGGGCGGGGCCAGGATTGGCCCCGCCTGGTTATGCGTAGCATTCAGCTTCAGGGCAACGCCCCAAAAAAAAAATTGTGTTTTTTTCTATGTTAGTCGATTTTGTTAATTTTAGCAGTTTTCTAAATTAATCTCGGATTAAGGGATTAGCATTTTGGTAGCTACGAAATACCTAAAATATTGTATATATTGTATTGTGAATGGTGAAATTAATACAATTAAGAGTTGAAAGGTATGACAACAAGGAAGGCTGGTTTTCTCCCAGTTAAGGGTTTCCAACGTAAATCTTTGTGTATTGTGTGTATGAGCCATTGATTAATTTATCTTTTTCTTAAAAATTTGTATGCATTGCTTTACTTCACATGTTTAAAACTTACAAGTGGTATTATAGCCATTTTTGGCTTCAGGGGGATGCCTTTGTTGTTGAGGGTTTGGCTCGGTCTTGATAGATCAAGTTTATCTTGGGTCTGTGATAAACTTGGGTTCAGTGGGAGCTTTTGTAGTAGTGATTCGAGTGTAGAAACAAGAATGTGAGCTCTTATAGAATCGGGATAGAGAATTTCAATGGTAAAAACTTTGAGCTATGGAAGCCCAAGATGGAGGACCTTCTTGTAGACAAAGAACAACGGATCATTCTGGATACTGGTACATAGCCTACCGATACGCAGTCTACTAGCACAAAATCTATTGGTACACAATCTTTTGGTACAAAAACTACTAGTACACAACCTACTAGTATGTCGAAGGAAGATTGGGAGAAGTTGGATAGAAGAGCAAGGAGTATTATTCGACTCTGCTTGGCATATTCAATGTTATTGAATGTCTTGGGAGAATCTACAGCCAAGGAACTATGAGATAAGTTAGGGAATGTATATCAATCAAAGTCCCTGGTAAACAAGTTGTTTCTTCGAAAGAAGTTGTATCATCTTAGGATGGAAGATGGAGATTCTGTGACAGAACATATAAATTGCTTCAATACTCTGGTAAGTCAACTTGTCTCTATTAATATTACGATTGCATAAGAAGATAAATGTATTAATTTGTTATTTTCTTTTCCAGACTCTTGGGATAATCTGGTCGTAGCAGTTGGTAGTACCACTCAATCTACATTGAAGTATGAGGATGTAGTTGCATCCTTGTTGTCTGAAGAGATGAGTCGGAAAAGCATGGATGGTCAGAGAATAAATGCTTTATTTGTAAGAGGTAGATATAAGTCTTCGCGGGGGATATCTAAATCTAAAGGTAGATCTAAGTCTCTAGGAAAATCTTTGAGGAAATGTTGGAAGTGTGGTAAAGTAGGGCATTATAAGAAAGATTGCAAGTCTAAGAAGGTTGATAAACCAAAGAGATCTGATAATGCCTCTTCCAGAGAGGAAAAAACCTCCACTGAAGAAGGAGGTGATGTTTACCTGGAATCTACAGGTACACATGCAAACCGTGGTGTATGGTTGATCGACTCAGGTGCGTCATTTCATATGACTCCTCACAGGGAGTGGTTTTGTGAACATGAAAAATACGATGGTGGTGATGTATTCCTAGGAGATGACTCAACAACAAAAATCATGGGACGTGGAAGGGTTAAGTTGTTTCTAAAATATGGAATGATTAGAACTCTCCCTGGGGTTCTGCACATTCCAAAACTATCCAGGAGCCTAATATCTATAAGAAAGTTGGATGATGCAGGTGTGGATACTGTATTGGGAAAGGGCACTTGCAAAATGGTACGAGGATCAATGGTGTTCATGAGGGGAGTTTGGTGTGGAAATCTATACAAGTTGTTGGGAAGCACTTATACTAATGGGTGTAACAGTTATGTTTTCCCCGAGCAGAGAAATAAAGAAGACAAGACCAATATTGTCCCTGGAAATAAGACCATGTTGTAGCATCAAATACTGGGGCATATTGGAGAAAAGGGCCTTTGAACACTAGACGATAAAGGTATGGTTGAAGGTATGTCTAATTGCACTCTGGATTTTGATTTCTGTGAACATTGCATATATGGTAAACAAAATCGAGTAAGATTCTCATGTGGTGCTACAAGAGCAAAGGAGATCTTAGACTTGATACACAGTGATGTGTTTGGACTTGTGTTTGTTCCATCACTAGGTAAATTTGTGTATTATGTTTCATTCATAGATGATTTCTCAAGGAACACATGGATTTATTTTCTTAGAAATAAATCTGAGGTATTTGATAAATTTAAAGATTTTAAGCCTTTGGTAGAAAATCAGATAGAGAAGAAAATAAATGTATTGAGGATAGATAATGGTGGAGAATTATGCAGAAATGAATTCGAAGAATAATGTAAGAAGTGTGGTATAGAAAGGCAGAAGACTACTCCATACACACCTCAACAGAATGGAATTGCAGAAAGGATGAACATGATACTGATGGAAAAATCAAGGAGCATGATTAGTGGTGTCGAGTTAGGACAATAATTACGGCAGAGGCAGTGGGTACAACATGTTACCAGGTCAATCAACCACCCTCATTAGAGTTTGATGATAAAACTCCACATGAGGTATGGACTGGTAAGAAACCCTCTCTTGAACATCTCAGAGTGTGTGGTCGTGATGCTTATGTACATGTTCCAAAGGAAAATAGGAGTAAGCTGGATAATAAAGCTTAAAAGTGTATCTTTATTGGTTATAAATATGGTGTGAAATGTTATAAGCTTTGGAACCCAGAAACTAAGAAGACGGTTTACAGTGGGGATGTTGTTTTTAGAGATCTAAAAGATGTTCCCAAACAAGAATTCCTACCAAGGCAAGAAGAACCTGAGAAAATAGAGTTTGAGTTGGATGATGCAAAATTTGAATCAACTAAAGAAGATGAAGCAAAAGAAGAAGAACCTCATACCCAAGTATTGAGGAGATCAATGAGGGAAAGAAGACAACCGGAAAGGTATAGTCCACGTGATTTTTGTTCTAATTTCGCTTTATCTATTACTGATGATGATCTCATAACTGTCAGGGAAGCAGTGAATTCAAATGATAGTAAAATGTAGAAGAAGGCCATGGTTGAAGAAATGGATGCCTTGGATAAGAATGAGGCATGGGATCTAGTTGAGTTCCCAGCTGGAAGAAAATATGTTAGTATCAAATGGTTGTTTAAGAAGAAGTTTAACGTAGAAGGAAAAGAGGAGAAATACAAAGCTTGGTTAGTATCAAAAGGTTATTCTCAGGTAGAGGGAATTGACTTTGGTGAGATTTTTTCTCTTGTTTCCAAGTTAACTTCTATTAGATTTATTTTATCCATTGTTGTTGCTTTTGATCTTGAAGTGGAAGAGATGGATGTGAAAACAACATTCCTACATGGGGATCTGGAAGAAGAAATCTACATGAAGCATATATAAGGCTTTGTAGTGAAGAGAAAGAAAGAGTTGGTTTGTAAGCTAAAGTAGTCACTATATGGTCTGAAGCAATCACCTAGGATGTGGTACCAAAAGTTTGACACATATATCCTTGGATTGGGATTTGTGAGAAGCAGGGTTGATCACTATGTATATTTCAAGAAGGTTGGTAATCATTTCATTTATGTAGTGTTGTATGTTGATGACATGTTGTTGGTAGGAAATAACATGGATGTTATCAAGGAGGTGAAATCACAACTATCCTCCAAATTTGACATGAAGGATCTTGGTGTTGCTAACTTCATTATGGGAATGGAAATTAAAAGAGATTGTGCAAACAAGAAACTTTGGTTGAATCAGAGAAAATATGTTGAGACGATATAGGTGTAAATTTATATGCAAATTAGTGTCCCAAGACACAGGAAGAAGAAGAGGACATGTCCCATGTTATATATGCCAATGCAGTTGGTAGTTTGATGTATGCAATGGTATGTACTAGACCAGACATTTCACATGCAGTGGAAGTTTTGAGCAGGTATATGTCAAAACTAGGGAAGGAGCATTGGACAACAGTAAAGAGGGTCTTCAGGTATTTCCATGGCACTACCAGTTATGGATTGTGCTACCAAGGAAGACCAGGATTGAACATACATGGGTTTTTTGATGCAGACTAGGTTGGAGATATGGATCGTAGAAGATCTACAAGTGGGTATGTGTTTAACCTATTTGGAGGAGAAATCAATTGGATGAGAGAAAGACAGGCTATAGTGGCACTCTCAACTACAGAAGTTGAAATCATGGAAACCACTCATGCAAGCAAGGAAGCAATATGGTTACAAGATTGTGTTCAAGTATTGGGTTGTCACAACAAGTAGTGAGATTAGATTGTGGCAGTCATAGTGCAATATTCTTGGAAAAGAACCATGCTTATCATTCAAAGACAAAGAATATTGATGTCCGGTATCACTTTGTGAGACACATGGTTGAAGAAAAGAAGGTGTTGCTGGAAAAGGTTGACACTTTGAAGAATGTTGCAAATTCATTGACAAAGTTTGTGAGCACAGAGAAGCTATCTTGGTGTAGAGTAGCAATGGAAATTGTTGCCATGGATTGTTGACTATGTAATCATGTGAACCCATGTATGCAAAGAAAACAACAAGTGCGGGAATGTCGGGTATGTGTTATAGTATTTGCATGTGTGTGTATGGGCACGTCAGATTCGACAACTGCGTCTAACAATCCCAACTTCCTTCATTATTTGTGTCGTGTGCGTCAAGTGCTTTCCTGAGTCGGGTCCCAGAGGGGCAAGATTTCCCCCCCTGGTTATGTGCAGCATTTGGGGCAACACGCCGAAAATGTTTTTTGAGCGGTTTTTGTTATTTTTAACGGTTTTCTAAATTAATAATGGATTAAGGGATTAGGGTTTTGGTAGCCACGAAATACCTAAAATATTGTATATATTGTATTCTGAATGGTGAAATTAATACGATGAAGAGTTGAAAGGTGTGGCACGAAGGAAAGTTGGTTTTCTTCCGGTTAAGGGTTTCCAGCGTAAATCTTTGTGTACTGTGTGTATGAGCCATTGATTAATTTCTCTTTTGATTAAGAATCTGTATGCATTTCTTTACTTCATAAATTTAAAACTTACAATATCCAACAATTTTTTTAGCTTGGCCAAGCTTACCTCCTCCACTCTCACAACCATAAAAATCATCAATGAGTCCAACCTTTGAACTATTTCCCTTAGGATCAGGTCGTGAGATCAAATAATGGCACAAGTCGTAATTTCTAAAAAATACATCTGATTCTAGTGGTAATGGTCCTACCAAATCCTTGCAGACTACTCTTGTATAACACCATCAACCTTTCAAGATCTTGAAAGAGGCCATCATATGTGGCCTTCCATGCTCTTTTTTCCCAATCAATCATATCTTGGACTCTCGATGAAAATAGCAGTAACCAAGACACTCCCACCTGACAAGTAAGGCATTCCATGTGTTTTGCATGCAAGGAGAGATTTGACGAGTATATTTGTCTGAAAAACTCGAAAATGTTAATGTAATTATATGTACTACATTGAGTTGTTCATCTCTCCAATTGTGACTATCACACGAGCGTGGTTGGTGGGATTGGAGGGAGCCCCACAATCCTTTGAACCTTGAATGGCTTGTAGGTCGAATTTCAAAGTAAACATATATAAATTGCTATTAAGAAGTATCAAGGCCAATTTAATATAGAAAAAATCTTTGTTTGTTGGGAAGTACTAAAAACTAGCATACCCCCGAAACAAGGGAAAGGGAAGGCCAAAGAGAATTGGGGTGGTTATGTTATTTAAACATCGCAAGATTTTGTGTTTCGCTGGAAAATGAATACTTCACAAGGTTAATCTTATTTCCACACCTAGCAATATGTTTTCAACGATCATGTAACTTTTCAATAATCACAAATATGTGACCGATGCTTTTGAGAGGAATAAAAGAGGAAGAATATGCACTCATTAAGAGGGTGAAGAGACAATGACAAAGGAAAACCAAAGGAAAATAATAACATCGTAAACTAAACCAAAGTTACCAAAAATACAAGGTAATAAAATATTGTAGAATGTATGGAGCAAAAATATTTGAAAACTCATCACAAAATATATTTTGCTACATATATGAAAATTTCAATTCAATTTCTTCAATCATACAAACAAAACATTTAAAAATTATAATGAATTGACAATAAATATTTCTCAACTTACGATTCTAATGACTTTATAAAACTACCAACAAGTGGTCATTCTCAGTGGATGAAGTCATTGCTCTGTGTATGCCTTGAGTTTTTGTTCTCCTCGACTCTTCTTAACCAACACAATTTTTTTCCTGTATCCTTTTAAGGGATATATTGCAAGCCTAATTAAATAGAGATTGAATTATTTTCATTTCACACACAAAGTTGTTAGTCACCTCTCTTAAGCTAAGGTCTATTAGATTTTTGACAAAATTGAAAAAATAAAACAATGTGCGGTCTCTTAAAGTGAATCACAATCTAGTTGAAGGAAATATGGTTTTCTTTACTGGAATTTAGAAAGATGAAACTATCTTGCATGATAGGACCATGTGAAAGAGGCCCTTATTCAAACATATTAATTACATGATACAACCATAGAGACTTGAGTCCATGAAAATTTGAGAGGTTGGTCAACTTTTGAAAGCACCATTATGTATGCCCACTTACCGTTGGATTCCATATTGAATTACCCACCTTAGCATGAACCCCATATTGTTCACCTCACTTCCCTCTTAAGAATGAAATAACATGTATCTCTTTGGAGACATCTGATGAAATTGAAACATTACAGAGAAGATTAGCATGGACCCTGCGAAAGGATGACAGATAAAAATTGAGAACTGGTCCATGATTTGTATAAAAGAATGTGACAAGAAGTGTCGAACTTCCATATTTTCTTAGCAACTTCAACATTAGTGGAATATAAAATAAGCCCAACTTCAATCTCAGTGAAGAGATGAAATACACTAAACTTAAAGTTGTTGTTTATCACATCTCTTTTGTAAAAAATATTAAAGTCTCTTTTTGCTTGGGTTAATTCCAAAGAAAACAGAGAAAACCGACAGGGATTTTGGACTTCTCTGGGTTAGGTTCCAGTTCATTTCAACAAGGTTTTCATCTTAAATTCCCTCAAAACCTATTTGTGTGGAAGTCTTTACAATATGCGATATAGAAATCATCTATGGGGTGTTAGACATATCGAAAATTAAGGTGACTCTGACAATCTCCTCCCATGTAGGATAATTTTAAAGTAGTCAAATATTTGCATAAACCAAGTTTTGTCCTTGCAAGAGGTTCAGATGGAATAAGATGGATGCTTAAGAGGAAATGTTCCAATTTTTCCATGTGACTTATTAGGTGCATGGAGTTAAACCCATTGATGGTAGCCTAAGTAGAGTTTCATATAGTAGCACATTGTGATAATAAGGAGGAAACATACAATACATGATTGGTTATCAACAATGCATACATCTATAAATGAACTAACGAACAAGGAAAGGTACTAAAGGCAAAGTGTTACTCTTATGTCCATAACAATCAATCACTTTCAGTACCAAGAATGAACTATGTAGGCAACCATATTACTCCAAAGAAAAATGTTCAAACTAATCTACAAAAAATAAGGTTATCGCAATTCTCTCGGCACATGGAGAAGGCTTTCATAAGACTGATAATGTTTTAAGCTCTAGAACATATCCAACAAGACCTGAGGCATGCTAGTGCTCATCAGTAAATTGTTATCAAAATGATTCTACATTGTTGAACCATTAAAGCTTCCTTCCCTGTTGTTCATAATCACAATCCTACTCAGGATATATAAAAAAGGAAATTGAAATAGGCCATTTCAAAGTCGTCTTAAGCAAGCTGCTAAGATTGTATTAACCAAAATAGAGAACAAACTTATCTGTAATATGATAATGATAATGAAAATTCTCAAAATAATGAAATATTGGATTACAATTTAGGAGTATTCAAAACATTAATCAATAATATTATGTATTATGTAAGTATTGACAATGTAATTTTAGGGAATGCATTTAAACCTAAACGTGATAATGGTAAAAGATTATGCATGTGTACAAATCATAGATTAATATTCATGTCAACAACCTAGAATCTGTTAGGTCATGATCGGTGAAAAATTCTCCTTTTATAAACTAATATGTATGAACATACTTAATGAGTATGTCATTAGAATGACCACTGCATTATTAATGTCCAAAGGCACCAACAGACAAGGAAAGAATCCAAACAATAAAGTATGTTCAGTTCGCAAAAGCAAATTCCTGAAAATAAACTACATTTGAGAAAAACATTTAAAGGAAGGGAATGTTGAAAATATAAAATTTAAATAATAAGAATGAGCACGAGTCACAAATAAAAAAGACAAACTTCCACGGGATGGTCCATAGGATCAAATTACAGTATTAATTTGTTGGATTTTTCTTGTTTCATGGGTCAATGTTCAGTGAGTTTATTTTTCCTCTTCTTCTTTATAAACATGTATGGTGCTCTAGCTAAGGGAATTACTAAATTTTTATTCTTTTCTTCAATAAATTATATTTATATGAATGCCCAAACGCATTTATCCAACACGTCCAAATGTACTCATCCAACCACAAGGATTGAGGTGGGATTGACAAAAAGCACTTCCAACATTTCTGAAAGGCTATAAAAGGTACCTACCAAACCATAGAAATGTAGTAGCATTGCATGAAGTGTTACATGGAAACATAGGATATAAAGGCACCTACCAAAACATAGAACTATAGGAGGATTGCATTAAACATTTCTTAGATAGATAAAGAACCAAGAAAAGAAACAAAAATTGAATAAACCCCAACTGAAAACAAGGAACATGGGTTATAACTTATTGCCAAAACGCATTGCATCTTTAGTGAGTGTGAGTGTTTCTCATTACAATTGAGCATATATCATCATTTACAAAAACTGCACACCTGATCATTATTAGAGATTGGACATCAAACAATGGTATATTAAAAAAGAATGTGCCTTAACGAATCTGCTATCAACAATGTATGTTCTCTAGATAAATTCCAAAGGTTCATTCATACAGATCAATAGATCAGATGTAGATAGAACTCAAATACAATCTGTGGAACAATAGAACAATTACCTAAAAATTGTCAACACTTTCTCTCAATGCGACATTTGATTTGAGATTCTTGCACATGCATATCTTTCTGATGTAGACCACCATGACAACATGTCTCTACCCCAAGCATAAATCACCATGAGAACAAAAATACACGGTCCTTACATATGTGAAGTCAAAATTCACAAACGAAGTGTAGATACATACAAAAAAAGAAAGGAAGTATGATCGAGGAACTTTCTCATACATCCAAAAATGGAAAACAGACCTAGAACAAGTCCTTGAGCACAAGACCATATCCAGATTTCACCTTTAATAGAAGTTCCTTACAATTTGAAGCCAAGCAATGACACTAGCCACAACAAGATCAATGTCAATGCCACCAGGAGTTGTTGAAGTGTAGAATCGAAATTCCTATTGAGAGTTTGTAAGATCATCACCACTTTCACCATGTTATTGATGACTGGAACCAATGAATTGGTGCTCTAATTTAGCATTTTTAGTATAAGCACTCAGTGTAACAAGCATTCCCAAATTCCCTTCAACCCTAAGACCTAACCCAGTTCCATCTTGCGACGTATCATGCAACAAGATGGAGGTCCAAGGCATATGTCTCAAGTGCCCACCTGGAAATTCCAACCCCATTCCTAGAGGGAGATTGAGTCTAGTCATAATCATGCCACTGGGAAAGACAGATGTAAGCGACATAAATGCAGGATTGGTCATAGAAGTGGGATTGATGGAACCAGGAGAGGCCACCGCATTGCGCAACAACAACCATGTTGTACATGGGACCTACATAACCAAAAGGAAAATTCCATATCTTCTTATTAGAGGGACCTCCACCAACAATAACAGGATCTGAGGCAGAGCTTCTCATGGCAGGAAGCATCTAGAATGCTCCAAGCATGGAACCCCCTCTGTCTGGAGTCACTGCCCACATGGACATAAGACTTGAGGCCTATGGAGGGGTAGTGTTATGAAACAATGGCATCCCATGTGCTTGAGGTGGGGGCTGCAGTGGAGTCTGCCTCGTTGTAGGTGTAGGCTTCGCAGGGACAACATTGATAGAGGTAGATGCAATCAATGGGTCATGCTTTTTCTTCATAGTCAAGCCTCTAGCTCTCCTCTTGACGTTGCCCTCCTCCACTGTCTAGCCATCTTGCACAATTCTTAATCCAAGTAGCACTTGTTACCCTAAGGCAGAGGTTGTGGTAACTAATGCAGGTCGAAGAAACCTTGATGTCGTTGCCTATTGAACAATACAGTTTGAAGTCGGTGAGGTTAAAGATGCGTGGTGGGAGAATAATTGTCAATTGTTAATGGACAGATGCCAGACTCTAATATGTCATTGAAAAACGACAAAGAATCGAGGGGAACTATCCCTTAAAAGAATGTCTTCGACATGATAAGGATTGTTTAGATTTAAGGCATCCAAAACAAAATTGGATTCTTCTACCTAGTTCATCGTCTTGTTGGACATTTGGTCTCCATGAAAGTGGGCATACATCTTGTATGAAATATCTGAAAAGTAACAATAATACATACGTTAATTTTACGAATATCTAAAAAAAAACCATAAAGATAAAACAAATTGTCTTTCTCAAAGTTTCCAATCATCATTTTAAACCTATACAAATTTCCATTACGAAGCATTAACTATAGACACCGAGGAAAACCTTCTACGCAAAGAAAAACAACTCAACATCCTAAACTTATCAACAAGTTAAACCATCATTATCATATATCATATATATTGAGTTAAAGTGGATCTTAGTGCTTTCAGAATAAACACTTTTTTTTTTTTGAAATATGGAATAAGCGACGTTAAATTGAACTATAAATATAATTAGTTCATTACGCGGTTTGTTTGTTCTAAGGTGAATTGTACTATTAATATTTATTTCGATATATTTTAGTTTTAATATTTTGAAAATAATTTTTTAATGAATTTTTAAATATAATATTTCCATATTATTTTTTAAATGAATTTTTTTTGGGAAGATTATGATTTCACTATATATGTTTTTCAATTAAACAATGAATAAGACGTTTAACTTTTATATGTTTTTCAATTAAACAATGAATAAGACGTTTAACTTTTGATTTTTCAATTTAAATTTTTCATGTTTTTATAAAGTATATAAAATTAAAATTTAACTTTTAACTTTTTAATTAAACAATGACTAATATGTTTAACTTTTGATTTTTTAATTTGATTTTTCCATTTAAATTTTTCATGTTTTTATAATTAATATAAAATTTAAATTTAATTTTTTTTTATAAAGAATATTTTTTTGGTAAAAGATGGTTTAACCTATATTAACTTGAAACTTGAAAGCATCTCTTTCGTGCAAAATTTGTTTCAATTTAAATTTTTTATATTTTTATAAAGTATATAAAATTTAATTTTTTTTTTTAGTAAAAAATATTTTTTTGTTAAAAGATGGTTTGACCTATATTAACTTGAAAGCATCTTTTTCATGCAAATTTGCTTCAATGTTGATTTCCATTATTAAAAAAATTAGAAATTTGTAGTACAAGGAATCACCAATAGATTGAATAAAGTATGTTAAAAGATGGTTCGACGTATATTAACTTGAAAGCATATTTTCCATGGAAATTTTCCCCAATGTTGATTCTCATTATTAAAAAATCTAAAAATTTGTAGTACAAGGGATCACCAATAGATTGAATGAAGTATGTTTGTATTTTAGTGAGATTTTTTCATTTTTAAAATAATATGTATGTATCCATTGATTTAGGAATTGTATAGTGAGGTGCATTTGAAGCTTGGCAAATAGAATTGTTGATATAATGATAAAGCTGTGTATATCTTATTGTTGATAAGATTGTATTTCTTCATGTTTTTATTATACATATTAGCAAAGTGTCTATAAGCACTCAATATGATTGTGATTTTCACTTCTCGATTGTATTAATGATTGTTTTCAATTGTTTGCAGCTAAAAGGTATGGTCTTTCAATGACTCTAAAAAACAATGTTATGGTCTTCAATTATTGAGGTTGCAAGGTTTTTCATGTCTTATTTAAATGCCAAGGTCATGGAATTGCTTCAGTCCTCCTAGCTATGATGCAAATCCAGCCATTCAATACTCTCAATGCATATATGGTCACCATAATGAGCCCCAAATTGGACAAGGCCCAGTAGTAGTTGAAGAAGAATGTGGTAGTGTACATCCCCATGAGAACCAACTTCACGAGCATCCTGGTGAGGAACGAGGTCTACTAGGTAATGACATATCTCTGAAATATAATTATCTTTTTACTATCAAATTAATTTTATCAATCATATTCCTAGTGAACCATCTTGGATTCATAAATTGCCTACACACAAGGAATCGACCCTCCAAACTTGCCAGCATATGTTGTTGTGGAGTTTGACACATATATCGGTCCACCATGGTACCATATCAACCCTAAAAAAGTATCAATCTCACCCATAAAATGTTGCAACAAGAAACAAATCTCGCTCGAAATGGCATGGGCCTTACTATACATAAATCCCAAGGCTTAATAGTGTCTAAGGCAACCATATGCATTGGAAAAGTTGAACGACAAGGCTTAACCTTCACAACAATTTCGAGCATCAAATCATTAGCAGGTTTTCACATCTCACCCTTCTTCTCTTTTGAACATTATGCAAAAATGCAAGATAGTGCAGTTGTTGCACTTAAAAAGAAAGAAGAAACACGCTTAGATGCTTTGTTGGTATAACTCATTTTTACTCTTCTCAGATTAATTAATGCACTCCATCCCTATATGGTATGTATTATGTGTCTTTGTCTTTTATATATGTAATGGATTCCTCTTATTTCTTACAATGTTTCTACTAATATCCACTTACAACATATTCCTTAATATATCTACAACAAGTTTACACACTCTATTTTATTGATTTAAAAAAAAATGTATTTCTTCAATTGCCATACCAAAATATTTTAGTTGTTTGAAAGAAAAAAATCTACCTAATACTATGCACACCTCCCTTCACTACTTCAACATTCTCATTTATCCATTAAAAATATATGCTAATTATTTTAGTTTTTAACTAATAAATTTTAATTTTAATTTTATGTGACATAAGTTGATAATATATAGAAAAATAAATAAAAAATAAATTAAACTACTGCATAACATAACAAAACAAAACTGTACCATCCAATAACGATCGTTCGCTCTTGTTATGATTTCAAGTCAATACTATTCGGTCATCTCACAGTCCCGTGATCCGTCCCTTTCGCTTTCATTAATAAGTTTTAATTAATTTCCTTCAAATATATATTTTTTTTTATGAGAGCGATTTTTTTATGGACTGTATATTTGGAAATAAGTATCTCACAACTTTTCTCATTTAATAAACGAAATTTTAGTATCAACACAATAATATGTGAATAGATTACATCAATAATATTTAAAAAATGGGAAATCTAGACGACCACGGATCAAACTAACGAGGAAATGTAAGTTATGATATAGCAATTTACATAGTGCCGTTTGACACATGACTTCTCAGTTTGAAAAATGAATCCAAATTTGAGTTTCACTCGACTTCTCAGCTAGAAAAATGAATCCAAATTTGAGTTTAACTCGTGACTACTTCATTGAAAAATGATTCAAATTGAGTCAATCATTGTATTTGGTAACCAAGATTTTTTTGAGAGGTTATCTATTTGAAGACTTTTTTATCTTAGACATATTTAACTTTCAAGTTTTCTCCGCAATCAAATCCACTTAGTTTGTTATCCCATTTGCAAAACCTCAACAAATATTGTATCTTATGAACTATTCACTTAGACTCTCTTCACTCTTTTATTTAAGCATTGGGTGGCTTTTGTAATCCAATATGTGAGATATCATTTTCGAGATTATTTGCATATAGTAAGTCTTTAATCTATGATCAATATCCATGAGTATTAGTCGAAATTCACCAATTTCGATCATGATTTTGAATAGTCCACTTAGTTCACAGGGGTGAACAAGTGGGATCAAAACTAGCGAAAAGAATCACATAACATCAATCATCACCTCCGAGACTTGCACTTGGTAACCAAGACTTCCTGGGAGGTCACCCATCCCAAGACTCTCTAGCTCACATGCACTTAACAGTGGAGTTTTCCCCACAATCAAGCCCACTTAGCTTTTTACCCCATTTCCAAAGCCTTAGCAAGTATTGTGCCTTGTGAACTATTTAGTTAGAGCCCCCTTAACTTTTATTTAAGCATTGAGGGGTTTCCACAATCCAACATGTGAGATATCATTTTCGGGATTATTTGCATAGAGTAAGTAATTAATTTATGACCCTGTATCCAAAAGTATTAGTCACAACTGACCAATTTCTCATGATTTTGAATAGTCCATTTAACACCCATTGCATCGGGTGATGCTCACAAGGATGAAGAAGTGAGATTGAAACTAGCAAAAGGAATCGCATAGCATCAATCATCACCTCTGAGGCTTGCACTTGGTAACCAGGACTTCCCAGAAGATCATCCATCACAAGACTCCTTTGGTTCAAGTGTGCTTAATTGTGCAATTGTCCACACAATCAAGCTTACTCAGTGTGTTACCCCATTTGCGAACCTTATCAAATTTGATGCCCTGTAAACTATTTAGTTAATCATATTGAAAAAAATATATTTTTTAAATTAATATGTTAAAATTTTAATTATATTTAATAGTCAAGATAATTTATAATGAAGAATTTCATCAATAATATTAAGGTATGTCTTCAAAACAAAGGAAATGACAAGTGTAAGTATGCTACATTTTTTTATTTTTTTCGGCAACTATCACCGCAATTCAGTTATACAATTATTGGTGAAATGAAAATTTTCCAATACTTAAATTACATTTTTGAATGTATAATCAATTCAATGCCCTAAAAAAACCTATAAAACATTTGAATTATACAATATCAACAACTGAAATCTTCAATTACAATAATCCTTCTAAATTTCTAAATTTTGAACAAAATTAATTGAAAAAATATGTCAAAACATTTAAACTACACGCAAAAGTAATCATGTCTTTTCATTTAAAAAAAAAAAGCAAGATAAGTAAGATGTCAAGTCGAAATATATCACTGTTAATGTGTCTAGTCAAACCTTAGGGAACGACGAATTTTGCATATGTTAGGTACATAGTCATAATGTTTGCCTCTAAGGACAGTCATAAAGTTACATGAAGTGGGTGCCATTTCATATCATCGAGAAAGTATTGTATCACTGTTAATGTGTCTAGTCAAACCTTAGGGAACCACGGATTTTTACATATGTTAGGTACATAGTCATAATGTTTGCCTCTAAGCACATAGTCATAAAGTTACATGAAGTGGGTGTCATTTCATATCATCCGGAAAGTATCTGCCACACACAATAACACAATAAGAACCACCAATTGTACATAGTACACACTATTGGATGGATTGTAATTTGTAGTATCTCGTTCATGTTGATGTCATTTTTTTTT
>ML813158.1:0-14775 GCA_009831015.1 Picea engelmannii
AAGTCTTGGCTAAGTCATTCGGGAATCGGGAAATAGGTCACTCTACACAATATTGATACTATTACATATAGTTTAAGGATAAATTGTGGTGTGATAAATAATTAAAGGATAAAAGAAAATTAAAATACTATAAGGAGCTCATTAACCCTAATCTAGAAGATACAAAATATCTCTTTGTTTTAACTAGCATAGAGAAAAAAATAAACATCGCTTGATCATGATTGGATCATTATATTATTTTTCATCTATATTGATACTTTTTGGGTGGAAAAAAATGGAGGAATTGGCTTGCAGGGCCATTTTAGTGGTAGGTCCTAGTTTGGAAAATTGGGCTCCATAACCTTTTGGGGCCATTTTGAGGCATTAAATGAATTTTTTTGGGGTTATAGTGTGTGAACATTGTGCCCACAACCATGAAAATGTTCTACACTCTGAGACCTTTCCAACAATGCATCAAAATCCTCAATCATATCTCGTATGCAAAATTTATGCCTCTTGCAAGTTGACCTACTATGTTGATCACCATGGTACGAGAGAGTGTCGCATCAACCCTCGTTACAAATGCATATGGGGATAGCCACATGTGGACTTTAAATAAGATTATAAAAGGTCCAAAACCTTATCACAATTGAGGGTTGAGTAATTTAAAAACCCTACCCCTATATGGCTATCGAACTATGTTAAATATTGGGTCGCTAGGAGGCACTAGTAAAAAATGGGTAATTAGTGACTATGTAACAAAAAACGTTACTCACAACAAATTTTTCAAGTTAAATACTACCAAATTTGAGCAGTTTTAAGTGACAACTAAAAATGACTAATTTAAACGATGAATTTAGTTTAGGGATAAAAAATATGACTAGATAACAACTACATGAATATGAATTAGTAGTATTTTTGTCGATGATCACTGCCACCAATTAATTGAAATGACATGTGTTCAAGTTTCTAATATTTCATTAATAATATTGCCTTTTCCATAAACCATGGGCCCTTTCAAAATAGAGTCATGTAACATTAACATACATCAAATTTCTCCAATGGTAGATCTAGTTTCAAATATATTGCATGCTCACCTTGTTTTAACATTCCATTATTATGGAAGGGGTAATTTCATATTCTTGAGTTATCTAGGATTTTTTTTCTTACTTTTCTAAGTTATTGAATATTCCACATATTAGGTTAGTTCCTCCCTGTGCACCCCACGTTACCATTATTGAAATTTCTTCATGGAAATGGATCACCCTATAAACTTACAAATTACATAACCACATAACTTGCATTCCCTCATGCTTATGAATAGTATGGTCTTTGACATCCTAAATGTTTTTGTTTGTTTGTTTATTTACACCTTATCCTAGGTTTGGAGGAATGTCACATGCCTAAGATGTGTCATCTAAATCCTCAAGTTGCAATTTCCTTTTCCATCCACACTGTAATATAATTCTTATTCACCAAAGAAATCCCCTATGGGCTTGAAAACCATAGGCCTATATTAACTTTAAATCTCTTGATAGTCTCACACACACACACACACACACACACACACACACACACACACACTTTTCTCTATGGTGTTTTCATGTTAAATTTTACGAAATGAATATTTTAATTTATGATTATGAATATTGTTTCTCTCATGTTATTATTTTGTGTATAGGGTTTCATGTTAAATTCTACATAATTCTAAGTAATTAGATTAAGAAAGAAATGGATTTGTTGAGAGCTTGTTAGACTAATGGAACCAAGAAAAGAGATTATCCCCGTTTAGTGATTGAAACCTTGTGTCTATACAACTCCATGTGAAATTCATGTAACTCAATTTCACAAATATTTTAATTGACTATTCATATCTAACTGTGGCACGCGTTTGAGTTCATGTAACCCTGATTTCACAACCAACCGAGTGACACCCATGGAGCCTCCGTGAAATCTGGAAGGGTGTAGTTGGTGCCAATGTTTGGCATTGGAGAGAAGGGGGGAGTTTTGGGGGGTCTGAGAGGCAATTAGTGAAGAATTAGTTTCTTTTTTGTGTGATTTGGTTGAAGGGAAGGGATTTTGGAGTCAGACGGAGGGAAGGGGCTTGAAAGTTGAGTATGCATTTTGGGGGGGTCTGAGAGGAAATTAGTGAAGAAATAGTTTCTTTTATGTGTGATTTGGTTGAGGAGAGGGGTTTTTGGAGTCGGTTTGAGGGAAGGGGTTTGAAATTTGAGTATATATTGCAGGTACCATGGAGAAAATGTGGAGGCTTTTGAAAAGGAGGACAATGAATTCATAGTTCACAACTAATTTGGATTCAAAATCCCCTTTTGCTACAAAATTGGTGCATGTTATTATTCTGGATGTGTTTCACTCTTATTCTGAAACTTGGGTTTCCTGTTTCAGTTTATAGAAGTGCCATTACGGTATTTTGGAAACAATATTGAAACGTTTATGTGTCATTTCTAAGTTGTATCAACATGAAAAGGATTCTAAATGTTGGTACTTGAGACTCCTTGCAAATTGTGATTCTTTTAGTAACCATCATGTAGACCAGTTTTTCTGTGAGATGCAATTATTATATTCCAATTTTTTCAACTACATTTTAGACATTCTAGTTTCAATATGGAATCTATCTATCTTTGAAGAATGAGGAAAGGGGTTTGGAAGTGTTATGTGTGATTGAATTCTGATATGGAAATAGGTTCCAAATGTCTAATGCGAGCATAGGTTGGTGTACTACTATATACAACATAATTATTTTATGTCTTTTTGGGTGAAAGTTTAAACATACACATATGTTGAGAAAAAATAATATAAATAGTTGTCTTCCCTTAGGAAGTGCAACTTGCGAAGCCTCTTAAAATTCCCTAGTCTATCTCATTTGTTTTTCTAGTAGCAAGCAAAAAACATTTTTTGAGTCTGCTCATATGTTTTAAATTCCATAATCTATTGTTCTATTCTAAATTTTAAATTTCAAAGGAAGAAAATATAAAACCATGGATAACTTGTCAAACTACTTAGATCTAGTACTATAAATTCATGTGGTTATTGCAATATGATAATATTTCTCAAGGAAACAACCCCCAAGAAACCTTGGGACACTTCACATTTCATGGACAACGAATGTAGCAAATATGTTAGTGTACACTAGTATGCTTCACCCTCTAGGACACAATTGTGGACTTTTCCCCCACCATAGCCCCCCATTGAACTCGTTGACCCTTACCAGAGGAAAGGAACCTAGGTTGGTTGAGCTATCCCTCAAAACTACTTATTGAAATATGATAGGCTAGAGTCTATTATTATGGGTGTGTAAGATCCATGCAATGCCTAGACCAATTATTTGCAATTAGAGATATTTGATCAAAGTGTTAATAGAAGCTCTACCGTGACAACCATAACTAGTATCTATGGTATAATTTTTCTTATGAATGAAAATATTTATCTCTCTTAGCTCTGTCACTTCCAAGAGAAGGAATTTATATACAAAGTAATTTCATTCATCACTTTGCATTTATTTCTATATTATGATATATTTTCATTGCTTGTGGGATTATTGCTTATTTTGCAATCTATGATTCAAGTCAGAGAACTAAGTGCCACTAAATTTTTGTTAATGTTCCATCAATATAGTGCATCACTTGCAAAGGTGATGATGTGAAGTTTATATTTTATTTTTGACTGTAACATATATGCATGTTTTGGTTAATTTGCGTATGCGGAAGGTATGAAGATTGATTTGCAATTGATATATTTCACTCAACAAGTCATTTCCCATTGGTTTTAAGGTTTTGGTGGGATGCAATGTTGTTAATTTCATCAGGTCATACTATTTTTTATGGTGATTTCAGTCTCAATAACAACAAATGATTTCGACAAATTGGATTTCTCCCCCGTTCTCCATTTGTTGAAACATGTCAACTTATATGAAAAGTTGGATTTATCCCCCTTTCTCCATTTGCTGAAACATGCCAACTTACATTTCTTTCATCTAACATGTGCACTAATAGGGATGAGTGCCTATGCAACTCCATCCACATTTATTGGTGTTTCCCTCTCATAATTGTAGGAGACTTGATGTCTACTTTTACACCACTACTATCTTTTTAATTAGATGGGAAATTTGTGTTTTTTGTGCTAAGTCATCAATTGTAGGCTGAAATTCCAATGGGACATTCATTTAAAGTGAACCACCCTTCTTAGTTTCTTAATATTGATTCCACGGAAAATCATAAATGGTTGTAGTTTCCCTCTTGTACACATATGTCACAAATGCACAAATTCAACCTAGAACTATACATAGAAAACAAGAAATTTATTTTAGGAGGAGGTATAAGGAGGTTACTCTCTCTATTGATCCCCATAGACTTGAGAATAGTGCAACAAATTCTTTCTCTTTATGAGAAGAATATGAGTTGTCCTAGATTTATGTGAAGAATAAGAATTGTTCCAATGTTATTATTGTCCTAAATTTGTGCATACTGGTTTCATAACTGAATGCAAAAAATTGAAGATGAGTCAGTGTAGTGACTCATCCTCTTTGAGGACTCAAAATAAATAAATATTTTCTATAATCTCCTACAAAAATGACTGGAATTTAGTTTAGAATTTATTTCCTGATTTTCGTATACTAGGAATAAACTAGGAATAAACAGTAACAACATAATAACATCATCATCAACAACATAATACATACCTCCACATGCAGGTTGGTTGATTTAGTCCCTTTTTTGTTTGTTCATGTTCTTTCCCAGACTTCCCAAACTGAATATTAACCTCCCAACCAACTAGGAACAACCTCTTCTACTCCCTAGGTCTAGGAATCCTTGCGGTTTCCTGGCCCTCGAGCCCAAAGTTCCCAGCAACAACAATACCCCGTGAGAGTTCCCAAAATAACATGTTCTCCCAATTTTCCTCCTCCTCTTCCACCTCTTGTAGAATTTTCCAAAACAAAATGAGACCCTTCTCCAAGTCCCTTTCCCTCTTCCTTATCCTCCTCTCTCAAATCTCCCTCATTAATTCCCAACAACCTTATCCCCCCATTAATTACTTCACCTACCTTTTAATAATAAAATAATAAAATACTCATTTAATTTATTTTAATAATTAATTAAATTTAAATTAAAAACTATGATAAATAATCAATCAAATTGGGCTGTTACATATACCCACCCTTCAAGAAGCTTCATCCCAAAGTTAGAGTAATTTACAATACAGGGGTAATGACACATGATTCATACATACACATCAAATAAAAAACATCGTCAATTTAAAACACTTATACATACTAGTGTATCTCGATTTCCTCCCCTATAGGTCTCCAATATTCCTCCTGCCAAGAATAAGAGGCTATGGTTTTCTTAATATTCAAGGTAATTCCTTGCTAAATTTGGTCTACTTTTCTATGATACTTTTTGAAAATCCTATGTTTTCTCTCTTTCCAGGTATTCTAGAGTAAGAAACCCAGAAAAAGTGTCCAAATTATATTAAGGATAGGGTTCTTAAAAGGATCTGGTCTTCGAGATTCTATTGTTTTACTAATATTATGTTGTATTCTATCCAGAATTCTGAAGCACAAGTCTCCTCTATCCCATACATCAGATTCCATCTTGCAAGCACTAAAGAAGTGGTTAGAAGTTTCTCCATCTTGGAGGCCCATTAAGCATATAGAAGGTCCTTCAAACCCCCTTCTGATGAGACGATCCCAATTTAGTGCCCTTATGTTAATGAGAATCCAAATGAACATCGCTATTTTAGGACAAAGGTGTGGGTTCCAAACCTTACTCCAGATTGGAGACTGGACATTGTCCATATTTCCCATCACTTGATTGTAAGCTTCCTTTTTTAAAATTTCCATTTCCTTTTTTTCCCCATCTCAAAATGTCTCTCTCTATTTTGATGTGTATAGTTATTTGGTTCAAAGACAACTCCATCTCCTTGTGAGAGTTCCCTTCCCAAACCACTGGCCATTCTGAAAGTTTCTTCCATCATTTTTCTTCCATCGTGTTCTGCTGAGGGTTCTCTTCCCATGAATTATGAGCTCTTATCTAGCCCACTACTCTAGTTCTTTCATTATTTTCCTAGTATTTTCATTCCATGAGTAAGGTTGGCATATACTCTTACGAATCCTCCAAGAACAAGATCAACTTTCCATCACAAATTTCCCAGAAGCTTTGCTGCTAGACTATCCCCCTATTTTTCCACGCATGATTCCACATGGGTGAGCCAGGGTGGGATCCTTCCAATCAAATCCATTCTTCAGGATGGCTATCCTTTGCATATTTTTCCTTCCATATTCTATCCCAAAGATATTTAGGGTTCTTGTTCCATCTCCATGAGATTTTTTACACTAACACATGTCCCATATTTTAGGGGCCCTTGATGCCAATACCACCCATGTTTTTTGGGGTGCAGATTTTATCCCAAGCTAACAAATCCCATTTCCTGTCTCGTTTTTCTCCTCCCCAAAGAAAGTTTTGTTGGATAGCATGGATTCTCTGGTGTATTTTTACAAAGGTTGCAAGAATAGATAACAAATATATTGGCATTGTCATTAGAAGAGATTTAATTAGGAAAACCCTTGCTGGAAAAGTCAGGAATTTGTGGGTCCAACTATTTAGCCGATCATCCATCTTGGCTAGTATTTATTTCCAAGAAGTATTGCAGATAGATTTTTCCAAGAGGGGGGCGCCTAAGTACTTGGAGGGGAGGTAGGCCCTTTGAAAACCCAAAATTCTTGAAAGATTGTGTTGTATGACTATGGTGGTGTTAAATAATTTTTTTTCCATGGTTTATTTGCATTCCCGAAGCTTACATAAATATCTTGAGGATTCATTTAAAGGATCCGACTTCCTTTACCATGGGATGTCCCATTAACAAGGTGTCATCCATGAACTGGAGATAGGTGAGGAGTCCAACATGGGAGCTGAGATGGAGTCCTTTCACTTCCTCTATTTGTCAAGACATTTTGATTAATCTTCCCAGCCCTTCAACCAAGATTATAAACAAATAAGGGGAAAGAGGATCCCCATGATGTATGCCTTTGGTTACTTTGAAGCTGAGGGAGGGGGAGCCATTAACAAAAATTGAGAAAAAGGTTGAGGATATCATGATTGAGATCCAATAGATCAAGGTTGGATCAAAACTAAACTCCCCAAGAATTTCTCTCAAGAAATCCCAATTTATTCTATCATAGGCCTTGGCTAGATCTAACTTAATTATCATTCCTGGGTGGCCATTGGTCTTAAGAGTATGTATTGACTTGTGAGACACAATTATTCCATCAATAATTTTCCTTCCTTCTACAAAATCTCCTTGTTCCGGGGAGATAATTTTCTGCAAAAGCATTTTTAGTTTGTTTGCAATAACCTTCACAATTATTTTATATATAACATTGCATAAGAAAATGGGGTGAAAATTATGTTTCGTTCTTGCCTCCAGTCTTTCAGGATAAGAGTCAAGAAGGTAGCATTGAAGGCCTAGAGAACAAAACAAGATATCCATGATTCTTCCACAACTACCCAGACATCTCTACCTATGATACCCCAGTAGGATTGGAAAAAATATGATGTGAAGCCATCTAGTCCAAGAGCCTTCCCAGATGTAATTTCTTTGACTATTTATTCTACCTCCTCCATAGTTACCTTTCTCATGAGTCTGCTATTTTTCTCTGGGGAAATAATAATTGGGATGGATTCTATGATATTAAGGGTGGCCTCCATCCTATTTATGTTTGGTTTTGATAGCAGGGTTTTATAGTGGCTTACCAGTTCTTTTTCCATGCCATTATGGTTTTCCAATAGGGTACCCTCTTTAGACTATGGGGAATTGATTCGATTCTGAATTCTCCTCCATAGGAGGGAATTATGAAAGAACTTGGTGTTTTTGTCCCCTTCTTGAAGCCATTGTATTTGATATTTTTGGAAAATCAAGATCTCTTCCTACTTCTCTCTTTCATTCAAGTCTTGATGAATCTTATCCTCTTTGGACATTATCTCATGGGAGTGACCTTGGATAATTTCCTGATTTTGGATTTCTTTCATTTCCTCCTCCAACTTTGCTTTTTCCTTCTGGATGATCCCAAAAACCTCCTTATTCCATTTACTTATGCATGATTTGACATATTTAATGCGCTATTGAAATTGGTACATATGGGTGTCATATAGATTAGGCGAGTTGTTCTATCATTCTGACATCAACGACATGAATTTTAGATGCCTTAACCAAAAAATTTCAAATATGAATGTTTTGGGTCGGGGATTTAGGGAGCGTACCAAACTTAGAGATATGGGCCAGTAATCTGAGCCATGGAAGGGATTAATTTCAGCTGCCAGTGTTTGATTTGCTAAAAAAAAATTCTTTGAAAATAAGAATCTGTCAAGTCTCTCTGATAATTGATTTTAGACCCCCACTTTTGTTACTCTAGGTGAAGTATCCTCCCTTGGTTGGAAGATCTATAAGAATTTCCTTATCAATAGTCTCCTTAAAAAGTTTTTCTCTACATCCAACTTGCGAACCCCTCCTTTTTTCTCTTTCAGTGATGTTATTAGATTGAAGTCCTCCCCTACGATCCAATGTTGATCCTGCATGAGATGACCCAACTGGGAAATTTCTCCAATGAAATATATTTTCTCCTTAAGAGTAAGGAGTCTATAATCATTTGAAACAAAGCCTCGGTCCTCATATTCTAGTTTATTGAAATGGACCGTGAGGATTCTAGGAGCTGTGAAATAACCTCCACTTTCATGATACCTGGATCATAGAGGATTTTCAGCCTTCCAGAAGCCCCCTCGGCCTCTAAACATTCTACTTCACAGTTTTCCCAAACCTTTTTAGCTATTTTATTCATCGTGACTCTGTCACATTTTGTCTCTTGCAACATTACGATTTATTCTTTTTCTTGAGAAATTTTTTTCCTAAGTTTGTGTTTGGAGATAACATTCAAACCTCGTATGTTCTAGGATAAGATATTCATTATCAACATTTGGGTTGGGTTTGGAAGTATTTTTCGGGAGTCTTATGACTTGGCCATAGTCTATAAGGAGCGCTCTTGTTTCTTCTAGGACTTTTCACTGAGGTTTTTGACATCTTTGTTTTTTCTCCCCACTTAACATTTTTGGATTCTTAAGAGGGTTGGACTTGATACCCAATTTCCTTGATGAAGATGTTGAATTCTCCTTCTTTCTCCCTTTTCCTTTGATCAACTCTTGTTGCATTCGATGTAATTGACCAATCTGAATCTTGTTTATCTCTTGTTCTCTATGAACTTCTATGAGGGATATTATATCCACCCCCATATCTTATTTTTCTATCTTTTGGGTCGCATCCTCCCATTCTTCTTCCTCTTCTGATTCTTCTATGTCCTCCATATCCTGCATGTTAATCTCTCCTTCAAGGGTTGTGGGATTGGAAGTGGGCTGATTTGTTCAACGAAATTTTGTAATCTCATCCTATTTCACATTCTATGTTTATTCTATTTGGTTGAGGATGACTCTTCCTGGTTCTAACCCTTTGGTATTCTTTCTCTGGGTCTCGTCCATGGCCAAGTCCTGGAAGCTATTTGAGTCTTTCTTGGATTTTTCTCCCATGGGCTTGTTACCTTTCTTCCCTACCTTTCTTTTGTTTTAGATCTTGACAAATCCTTCACTGTCCTTCTCCTCTTTATCTTTGTTTTTAGTGGACATTGCATTCTGGGGAAAGTCATGGAATGGATGTCCATGTTCATGGCACTTTCTGCATTTGAAGGGGATGTGTTCATAGTCTATGGTTTGAGTCCAATTGCCATATTGAAAAGAGATAACTATGGAATCTGGTAGGGCTCCAAAAACGTTCATGTAAACACAGATCCTGGCATAGGATGTGCATTTTGTTGTCTTGTTTATTTCCGACATTTTAAGAAAGGATGTCAGGGTGTTCCAAATTCCTTCCAAGGTTTTAGGGTGCCAAAATTCCTGGGGTAAGGAATAGAGTCTAATCCAGACCGAAGCCACTTTAAATTCCTCTTTCTCAAGAGAATTTTTTTTTGTCTAGTATCTTAAGTGTAGCCCTGTAGAGTTTAAAAAATATGGGCCTTCATCAAAAAAATTATTTCTATCCTCAGAGCATGTGAAGATTACTGTAAATAAGCCTTTTGATCCCAATTTAATCTCCACGACACCTTTGGATATCCACCTCGATTTCAACCACACCATTAGAACCTTCTTTGAGGGTCATATTCCCATAAAATTTCCGATGAGCATGTGGTCCTTCATATGTTGAATGTAGTTGTCAATTAGTGGGGATGTGGCTTTGTACCTAGGGTTTGTGGTTGTCTTGGCCATACATTCATTTCTCATCCACTTTTCTTTCTTATGTTTTATACTAGACCTTAAATTGGATGATTCCATGTTGGGTATACCACTTTCCTTCCTTGCCATTGTGACATCCTTTGACATCATACCAGACCCCCCTACCACTGCTTCCTTAAACAATTTTTTATTTATAGTCTCTTTAGCCGCTATTACCACCGCATATAGGTCTCATTTTTCCTTTGTAGTCTCTATCGCCTATGGATCTTTATCTTCCATTAAAGTACTAAGACAATTGTCTCGAAACATGCACTTACCCTCCTCTGAAATCACTTCTCCTTCCTCTAAAATTCCAAAAACAAACCTAAAACCATAGCTTGCTCCACCCACCATTGTTGCACTAAAATGATTCACCAAAAATAGTAAATATATTTTTAATGTAAATTTAAAGAATAAAATGAAATAGATTAATAAATAAAATACCACTTTTCAATTTACAAGCTAATTTGAAGTTCTTTGTTCATGACAGTACCAGTGGTCGAGGATACTATTTCAATTAAGTCACAATTTTAGCTCTAAAAATAAGAAGGGTGCTACCGATTACATCAATTTTCAATTTGAGGGTCAATTTTCTGCAATGGTATTGGTTTTCAAGGCAATGATTTAAAAAAATTCACAATTTTAACCACCCTGCAAAAAAGGGATGCTACCAGTAGCACCATTTTTTGAAATGTGGGTTGATTTTGGTGTTTTAGACATAAAAATATGGTTTTTTTGCACCATAGTTCTTGTTTTGAGGTCACAGTTCTAGTTAAGTGAGTAACTTTTTATGTGGTAAGATATGATGGTGGATATCAAATCATGATCATTGGTCTTAGTTTATTATACGCGGGTAAAATCATGAAGATGGGTAACACTTTTGTGAGAATCGGGCCTCCAAAATTCCTAGCGGCATTTTTTCGGCTGAAAAAATGTTGCTAGGAATTTTTTCGGTTGAAAATTTGCACGTCAAATTGAACGATACCCTGACGACGCCCTCAAAATTCGTGTACAATATTTTTTGAATGAACTTTTTTTTCTTGTGGTAAGCATATTTTGGACGAAAGGTTTATTTTTAATGGATTCCGTTAAAAGTTAGGTTTAGACCGAAAACCTGAAAATGGGACTGTTTGCAGGAAACTGCAAATTCTCTCCAACTTACTTGATCTTTGGAGGTAGTAGACTCCTACAAATACTCATAATTTAGTTTCATAATTGATACCAACATTTTAAAAATTGAATCTACTTTCATTGGATATAATTTGTTTTCATTTTCATTGTTTTTATCTAATTTAGTTTAATTTTATAAAAAAATCACTGCATAATATTTTTAGGTGAGATTATGATTCAGCGAAATGAAAAATCCATATCTCTAAAACTACATAGTGGAAAATTATGGAAAATTTATATTCATAATCCTTAAACTGTTCTCTTCAAAAGGGCATTTTTATATTTCACTTTTAAGTAAAAATTAAGATAGTTACATGGTGGGGGAAACATGTGATTAAAATCTGTAACATTTTCAGATTGGTCAACTTCAAAAAATTCTAGAAATTATAATATTCATCTGTTAGATTCAAAACTATAGTCATCCCAAAATAGAGTCTCTGTAGATTGTTGCAATATATTTCATTTTTCAAAAACAAAAAGTTTAATAATGGACACATTGTTGGGGGAAAAAATAACTTATTATATTTCCCTTCATTTTTAAGGAACATAATGTCAAACAATTGCCGAATTGACATATCAAATCTCAATAAAAAAAATTGAAAAATAGTTAGTAGAAAGCTAACAAAATTATTCACAAGTTTTGTTTTTACAGTAAAGTAAAATTCTAAATAAAAAAAATACTTTTGTTTACCGGAAGTTGAAAAACCTATTAAAATAAAATAAAAATTCTCATAAAACAAGCAAAAGTGTTACCCATCTTCATGATTTTACCCTGAGTATAACTTTTCTTTTTTAAAATCACACATAACTCCTACAAATTGGAAACTACTCACATCCATGTGGTGGCTTCCAATCTATTACAGAGCCAAAATACACCATGGAAAAACTACTCCAAATGTTCTTGTAAACCACCTTTGGTTTCATGACACTACAACATATTGAATGAAGTGATGGGTTAGTTAGGAATATTAATTGCACTATATTCTAAACACAAGTAAAGAAATTATAAATAGACAAGTTGCAAATCATGACAGGACATCAAATTCATTAACGCATGCAAGTTAATGAAGCAAATAAATATTCCTATCGTTTTTTCTTATACTAGAACATAATTTGTATTATATCAAAATAGCTATAGTCAAGGCATATAGTGGGTTGCATAATGTCGATTCCTATTATTTACTATAGAAATAAACATTTATCTGAAGTCACTACAAAAAGTTTTTAACATACTACAAAATAGATTCCCAAGTTGGCCTATAGGTGGCCTATTACAAATATGTCTAATAGACATATTTTATTAAATTACATAAGTTTAACAATAAGATAGAGCACTAACCTTATCTTCTTGTCCCTGATCGATTTGGTGGGAACCTCAATTCTCTATGTACATTGGGTCTCTTAGCCAATGGACCATATTTTCTTCTTTAGTCTCAGCCTGGATTGAGTTCTTCATTCCCTTGTTGTTAGAAGCCATTGACAAAGAATACTTATGCATGTTTAGTGCTAGATTGTGGATCATGTTGCACTCTACTTGTAGATATTACAACCTTTGTTTATGATGCACTAAATTTCTCATTATGTTAGCATGTTGACTCATGCTTATATGCTCAATATCTTAAACTTTTGTAGACACTAAGAGTAGAGTGTTTATATTGGATTGAATGAGGTATTCATGGCATATAAAGACTCTTATGAGCTCATGTACCTCTCTTTTTTCCATTTTAACCAAACCTACACAATAGAGATGAAATGGACAAACAAAAATAAAACCAAATTTACTAATTAGATAAGCTAGGGGGGTTGTTATAAGAGGTTGTATAATTCTTGAGTTCTGGGTATCCCTTGTGATTGAGAGATTGCACTCCTTCATAAAAAACAAAGGGAAATGACACTTTCCCAATAATACACCCTAATTCAAGGCATAGGGTTTTGAAAGAGAATGCTCCCAAATGCCCTTAACACTTCAATCCTTTTCTTCAACCACTTTAGCACTATGTTTTCCCAAATGAATACAAAAATATGTTAGGTTAATATTTAGAGTTTCCATACCTAAGAAATCCCACCACCTAGAACTGTGGTTGGGACCTTAACATTCCCCACAAAGTTTCCTTTGGGATCATAAAGACTCTCCCCCACTCATGTTTCCCCTAGATTTTTCTTTGATGCCCCATTCAGGGAAAACAATTTTTGTTGTAACTACCATTCATGAAACTCTTGTTTCTTTTATTTGTATTTTCCATTGAGGATAGTTGATGGATCTTGATAAGGTAGAGTGAGAGTTTTCATTTTTTTAGTCTAGACTGATTCCACCAAATCTCCTCCACACTGTCCAAATCTTGTTCTTTAGATTTGAGTTTGGTTCTAAGATATTCTGAGAGTAGAGATTTATCTTTAGTTGTTATCACCATCGGATTGTCACATACATTGTTAAAAAATACATTATTTCTGGCCAACCAAATATCCCAACAAATATAAGTTGGAAGTGTGTCCCATACCCTTTTCAATAATTTTTTATTTTTCAAATATCCCTAACATTTTTGGCTCCAAAATATGAACATCTCATCCTAGAAGGCGGGCCATATTACATGGTGGTTTATCCCAACAAGGGCAAAAATCCAAACCCCTTTTGAAAAATTTCACTCGAATAATAAACTTTGAATTATTTCTTCTACTAAAACATATAATTTAGATTGAGAGGGACCCTATATCACTCTTTTCCTCAGATTCTCTACAATCAATATAGTCCCATGGGTCATGGTCCAACAAAAGATATTATTTTTTGGTAGCCCATCACTATTCTAAATTTGTTTCCATAAAGGTGAAAACTAAGGCAATGGAAGAGTAACAAGCAATGAGAGATATCCATCCTTAAATTGATATGAATATTTTCCCCATCCCCTACCATATTTTACTCTTGAATTCCACCTATCATTTCAAAACACCTTCACATGCAAGAAAATTCACCATTAGAACATAATTGAACCAGGTTTTCAATATGAGTCAGAAGGAAATCAGTTCAACAAATCTTGAATTTAAAGCCTCAAAATATTTGGGTACCTTTTATACTTATTCTCTATTATTTTCACAAATTTCATGTCAAAAGGGTCTCAAAACTCAGAGTATTAGAGTTAGAGTGAAATTATTTTTCCTAGGAGAAAATTTGCAACTCAGGCACAACCTCTCTTAGTTAATCTCGATTTTGATCATTTAATAGATAATTTTTTTTAACCCAAAATTATTATTAAAGGCACTGGTGAAATCCAAAATTTGGCCTATCAGTGGTTGAAGGATACTC
>ML813158.1:17449-36094 GCA_009831015.1 Picea engelmannii
ATCAATCAACAATAAATAATACAATGAAGGAGAGTATCGTTCAGGGGGTATACTTAACCTGGTAGATATTCTAACAACACTTGCAGGTGTTTGAGGTACATGTTTCTCCTGTTGTTTTACATTTTGATTTTCAGGTTCCTTTGGAATTTCTTTTTCAGTGATCTCATCAAGCACTGTGTATTCTTGTTTTTCTTCTTCCCGTTTCTTTCCCTGCAACTGATCTTTGTACATGACCTTCTCATTGAATATGACATCTCTACTCCTAATGATTTTGTTATTTTTATAATCCCATAAGTGATAACCAAAATCATTAACACCGTATCCAATAAAGGTACACTTCTTGGATTTAGACTCAAGTTTTGTTCTATTTTCTTTATCAATATGGACAAATGCTTCACAACCGAAAGTTTTCAAAAAATAATAGTTTACCTTTTTTCCTGTCCCTTCCTCCTCTAGAATTATGCCATCCAAAGAGCTTGAAGGTCCTCTGTTTATTAAGTAAACAACAGTATCTACAACATCTACCCAAAACTGTAAGGGAAAACTATCATGCAATCTCATACTCCTTGCATGTTCCATGATTGTCCTGTTCATCCTTTTCGACACACCATTTTCTTGTGGTGTTCTCGGAATTGTGTTCTCTCTAGGAATCTCATGGTATGAACAGTAATCATCAAACTCCTTGCTGCAATATTCACCTCCATTATCTAATCCGAGACACTTCAAACTTTTTCCTGTCTCATTCTCAACCAAAGCTTTCCATTTCTTAAAAGTATAAAAAACATCATATTTTTGTCGAATGCAATAAACCCAAGTTTTTCTAGTTGCATCATCAATAAAAGTAACATAGTAATGAGAGCCACCAAGAGATGATACTTGAGTTGGTCCCCATACATCTGTATGCACAAGATCTAAGATTTCATTCTTCTTTTCTTTTCCAACTCTGAGAAATCTGACTCTCTTCTGTTTTCCATAAACACAATGCTCACAGAATTCCAAATCAATTTGTTTAAGATATGGCAACAAATTTCTTTTGTGAAGTATCTGCATCCCCTTCTCACTCATGTGTCCAAGCCTATGATGCCACAGTGTTCTATCCACTCCTGTAGAAGCTAAGGAGATAGAAGAGTTAGTACTACTAGTACATAAATACAATGTACCTACCTTTTCTCCTTTTTCTATCACCAATGATCCTTTGATGACCTTCCACGTCTTATCTGTAAATATGGATATACAACCTTCACTTGCCAACTTCCCTATTGAAATTATATTTTTGCTTAAATCTGGAAAATGTCTTACCTCTTTTAACAACCATTGGTTTCCATTGCGTTTCTTTATTTTTACCTTTTCCATTCCAACAATTTTGCATGGTGCATCCTCACCCAAATGAACTTGTCCAAAATCACCTTGAACATAATCTAGAAAATGTTTCCTATGGGGTGTGGCATGAAATGAAGCCCTTGAATCTACTACCCAAGACTCAGAAATATTATCTACAGAAAGAATCAAAGCATCTTGTAACACATCACCTGTTACATTTGCTTCCTGATTTCTCTCTTGATGTCCATCTCTTTGTTTCTTTGGAGCTCTGTAGTCTTTCTTCAGATGCCCTTTCTTCCCACAATTCCAACACTCTATATTTCCAAGTCTGGATTTGGATCTGCCCTTCCTAGAATTCCTGTGGTTCCCTGGCCCCTTTCCTCTATCCTTTTGTCTTCCCCTGTTCTCCATGTTCAACACATTACCCGATATCTCGCCTATGCTTTTCCATCACATTTCCTCACTAAGGATAACACCAACAACATCATCAAATTTTAAATTATTTGAACCAGAGACAGAGTTGCTTACAACCATGACCAAGTTGTTCCAACTTTCTGGCAATGAGCACAAGATTAGAAGAGCCCTAACCTCATCATCAAAGTCCACTTTTACAGAACTTAGTTGATTAGTAACCGTATTAAATTCATTTAAATGATCTGCAACAGACCCACCTTCTAACATCTTCATATTAAATAATCTCTGCATTAGAAATACCTTATTGGACGTCGAGGGTTTTTCATACAGTTTAGCCAATGCGTCCATCAGATCCTTCGTTGTATTTTCTTTCGAAATATTGAAAGCCACCGATGCTACCAAGATCAACCGTATCGTTCCTAGAGCCTTTCTATCAAGAATCTCCCATTCTTCGTCCTTCATGGCTGTCGGCTTCTTTGCTACTCCGCCCAATGGTAGTAATAGATCCTTCTGATATAAATAATCTTTCATCTACATCTTCCATAACTGGTAGTTTTGGTCGTTAAATTTCTTGACCCTAAACTTTCCATCTTCCAACATTGCTCCCACTCGAAATAGGAACCCTCCTTTCCTGCGAGTTACCTTTTGCTCTGATACTAGTTGTTATAAAAACAGGATCGTGGAGCAATAAAATAAAACAAATGTGGAAACAAAACACAAAAGATACACAATACAATAGAGACATAGATTTACGTGGTTCACCCAGTGTGGGCTACGTCCACCAGAGAAATTGCCAGGTCCTTCCTTTATTATTATCTAGCATATGAAGGGATACAACCTACAACAAACCCACTGTAATTTCCTCTTCTTTCTCTCACAATCTCTCGTCTCAAAATACAATATTTGCTATAATTCATATCCACAATACATTTCCCTCATAATAGAGGGTTTCCTTCTAGGGCAAAAAACCCTAACATAATTTCTACCGTTAGATCTATGACCTTATAATGAACGGTCCAGATTTAGAATGAAATTACAATATACTTTTACAAGGCAATTTTTCCTTCGGGGGCTTCACCCCCAAACCCCCCAACTGAGGGGATAGCCCCCCCAGACCCTGCGTCGGGGGTGCCCCCCCCTCTGCACTCCCCCACGTGGAATATTGTACATACTTCTGGGGTGTAAAGTCTTCATGGGGTATAAACATGGTTGAAAAACACAAGACCTATGAATTAGGAAGATAATCAGGCTCCACAACCAACAGATGGAGCATGATATCCTTTTAAAATGTTGCTCGAGGAAGCCCTTGTGTGACAAAGGAATGAAATGATGGACAACTTTGCACAGATCCTTCAGTGGCTGCCCACAAGAAACGCATCTTCATCAAGCGACCATGCAACCCTCTTCAAGATACAAGTAAAATTTGATATTCCATTATTTGAAGGACTAATAGATGTGGATGTTGTAGATAAATGGTTGAATCTTCTCGAAGGGTATTTTTTGGTCCACAATTTTTCCGACAGGGAAAATATTTCTTTTGCACTCCTCAAGGTCATCCCCCATGTTAAGTACTGGTGGGATACTTACTATGAGCAAAGAGCCATAGAGGAATCTTCAATATTTGTGGTCGCCCCCATATGGGATTCCTTTAGGGATCCCATTAAAGAACAATACTACCCTATTGGAAGCTACAGGGACCAATACACAATATGGACCACACTGCGTCAGGAAAAGGGACCAGACAATACCAGATTTCACCAATATTTTCCATACCCTATGCACCAAATTGGGTATCAAAGACTCTGAATGACATTTGGTGCTCAAATACCATGACTATATACATAGATACATTCTAACAGAAATGGATTTTCTGGACATCGCGTCATTAGGTGCAGCTTATAGATATGTTTCAAGATCGAGTAGAAATTTAAGAAGAAGAGGCGGGGGTTTGGATATGAAAATTACTCATAGCCAAAGTAGGGAAAATGTGGCCCCAACCCACAAAACAAGGGACAGAGAAAATATGGTCGCTCTTAGGACAACCAGTCCAAGCCACAACCCAAGAAGGGTAATGAGAATTCAAATAAGGACACGGGAAAATGGTGTGAATACCATAAAAGCCCTTGGAGCAACACCGAAGAATGTCGCTCCAATCAGTCATTAGTGGCTGAGTTGAATTAATCTAAGTCAGAGGCATATTCTAACTATGAATCAAATCCAAAAAGTGGGAAGCAGATCATTGATGTCGAACCTAGTGCCACTGTCTCTACCACCAAAGTCTAAATAAACGAACCAAAAGAACCAGAGGAAGGGGAATTCCTCTTTCACTCAAACATGTGGGTAAAGGGGACTCTGCTGCCTTTCATTATCGATAGTGACAATAAGAAGAGCCTGATTTAAACATAGGTAGTCAAGAGGCTAGACCTATCAATAACAATGCACTTGCATCCCTACAACATCGGTTGTCTTCTCCAAGGATGAGATCTCCGTGTCTGCCAACAATGTCATTTTACCTTCAACATCAAGCCCTTCAAAGATAAGGTATTGTGTGATATTTCTCCCCTTGAAGTTTGTGATGTTTTTTAAGGCTAGCCATATTTATGGAAGCGACATGTTGCGTATGAATCTAGACCATATAGTGTTATTATTACTTTGGGAAGAGAATTGTACATGATACCATAGGTAGTGCCGCCTACCACTATTTCTTTAATCTCTGCTAAGCAATGCAGTAAGGTCATTTCACAGACCGAGAAGTTTATCTTCTTTGTGATCCATGCTTGTAGTAAGCAAAAGGTTTCTGCCACATCCGTGACTTCTACATGGATCCTCTCTTTGCAGCAGAAGCAAGTGGAATGGATTGTGGAAGAGTATAGAGACATATTCTCCTCACCCACCAGGGTACTGATGCACTTCCAAGTCAAGCATCCAATTGAACCAACCCCTAGTGCACCACTACCTAATGGACTAGTCTATCATCGTACGCTAATGGAAAATGGTGAAATCAAGCACCTGATCCAAGAGCTACTTTAAAAGGGTCACATCCGACCCAACTCCTCCCTTTGCAGAAGCCTGATTGTGTTGATGCAGAAACAATACGAGACATGGTGACTTTGTGTTGATTACATAACATTAAACAAAATCAAAGTCAGGAACCGGTACCCAATTCCCCAAATTGATGATCTTCTTGACCAACTCAAGGGGGGGAAATTATTCAGCAAGATTGACCTAAAGTCTAGCTACCACCAGGTTCCCATCGAACCAATTGATGTATGGAAGACAACTTTCAAATCTAAAGAAGGTCTCTTCAAATGGTTGGTCATGCCCTTTGGATTAAGAAATGCACCAACAAATTTCATGATATTGATGAATGATGTATTGAGACCCTTCACCAACTATTTTGTGGTGGTATATCTGGATGAAATCCTCATCTTCAATAGAAATTGGGAGGAGCACATGCAACTTATTCAACAGGTTTTGGGCACTCTCTAATAGAACAATCTATTTGCCAACTTGGAAAAATGCTCCTTTCGAATGAATAGGGTTCAAATAATTTGGCTACATTGTTGAGGAGCATGGGGTACATGTGGATCCAGCCAATATCCAAGTCATTTGTGATTGGCTAGCCCCGACCACACTAACCGAGCTTCAAAGCTTCTTGGGACTTGCTAACTTCTATTGAAGGTTCATTTTGGGATTCTTCCATCTTGCATGGGCCCTCATCCAAGTAACCAAGGGTGGTGGAAAGGAAAATTTTTCATGGGGGTAGTCACAACAATAAACATTTGATTATCTAAAGCATCTCTTGTGCTCAAATCCAGTACTCTCCTTACCTGATCTGCAACAACAATTCAAGATTGAGACCGATGCCTTTGACTATGTTGTAGGTGCAATTCTCACTCATCATTTTCATCCAGTAGCATACCATAGTGAGACACTCACAGATACTGTCTGGAAATGCCCCACCTATGACAAAGAAATGTCTTCCATTGTGCAAGCTTGCCGTCAATGGAAACATTACATTATGGGAAATTAGAAAATCATCCACATTGATCAGAAGCCTCTACAATTCATACAGACATAGGGGAAGTTGCGGAATGACCGCCATCAAAAGTAGTCTACATACCTACAACAATTCCATCTCAACATCAAGTATAAAATAGGGAGAAAAAATTGTGTCATTGACTACCTCAGTCTCCCTCCCATTGCTACACTCACCACAACAATCCATTCTTGTGGGAATGAGACATCTGAGTGTCCCCAAATTTATCAGCGTGACCCTAACTTCGACACCACCTATCAACTCTTGGGTACATGAAAGAATGTCTCTGATTTTAACATGCATGATGGATTTTTATTTCATCTGGGCCACCTCTGTGTTCCCACAAGAGAGCATGCAAATATGACTTGGGAGGCTCACTACAGTTGAATGGAAAGATGTTTTGGTGTGGATAAAACTGCGGCCATTCTACAAAAACATTTTTATTGGCCAAAAATTCAACAAGACATCATCAAGTGTATCATATCTTGCACTTCTTATGCCATTTCCAAGCCAACCATCAAGAAGCAAGGATTATACACCCCTCTTCCTACTTCGGAGAGGCCTTGGGAATCCATCTCGATGGATTACATGTTTGGCCTTTCATCCACCAAGAACGACAATGACTGTGTATTTTTGGTGGTTGATCGGTTTTTGAAGATGGCCATTATCACAACCTGCAAGAAGAATATCACAATGACAGATACTGCCAAGCTCTTCTTCGAACAGGTGTGGGTCCATTTTGGGATACCATATACCAATCACCTCATATAGGGAAATCATGTTCCTCAACACACTTTGGTTGAGTCTCTGGTCACTGTTGGACACCAAGCTCACTAAATCCACTATTTTCCATCCACAAACCGATGGCCAGACAGAGGTTTTCAATTAGATGATTGTGCACATCCTGCGCATGTACAACTCTAAGCATCCATGTACATGGTATGAGAGTCTTCCCTATGTTCAACACAGCTACAACATGGCTCTCCATAGCTCCATCGGCCATAGCCCATTTCAGGTGGGGTTGGGATTCCAACCCTTGGGTCCCATTGATGTTGCACTACCTCTTGCAAGAAAGGAAAAATATTCCCACATTCAGTCTGAGGCCAACAAAGCCACCTGATTCATTGAGTAGATTCAACACTTCTGCCAATAGGTCCATGAGATTTTGTAGAAAGCTAATGCTAAGTACATGAAGCACCATGATCAACACTAGGTACTGCACCACTTTCTAGTGGGAGACAAGGTTTAGTTACATTTGTAGAAAGAGGACCTTACAGGGCCCCATTGAAAACTCCTCCCACTTTGTTATGGGCCTTACACTATCACCAAGGCTATGGGTAGAAATTATTTTGAGCTCACAACTCCATCCTTCCTTGGCTTGCACCCAGTGTTCAATGTGGACCTCCTTCGACCATATTTTACACCATTATTGGACACCTTAGATATCGCAGAACAATTGAAACCAACAGAGCTCAACCATGATTACATGGAACATGCATCCACTAATCAGATAGTGGACACACAGTTTAAGGGAACTCACCAGCAGAGGATCCAACATTATCGAGTTTTCAAGGCATGGAAGCTTCTCCACCAAGGAAAGTGGTTCACCCGGGGCCAAATTCAGCAGAAGTTTCCTCACCTGATGGGGGCACTCATCGCAATGGAGACCATTTCTTCCTAAGGGGGGAGGAATGATCCAGATGGATATTGGTGGCCACCCACCTATTCCAACTGGCTCCTATTGATAGTTTTTAGTTCAGCACGTTCTTCTATAATTATTTTTAATTGTGGTTTCTACACTTTCGGGGTTGTCTGAATCCCTACATAGCTTCTAGGTGGATATTGGTGGCCAACCACCTAATCCAAATGGATTATTTTGGATGTTTTCATGTCAACACATATTTCTGTACTTCCAGGGTCATTTTGGGGCCCTAAAAAATGTTTTTTTTTGTCTTTCCACATTATAATTGTAGATAGTGTTAGAGTTTGATGACATAATGTGTATTTCTTGAAATTGCCTTTCCAACAGGCTATCACGTGCCTAAAACGGAGGTCGTATGCAAAAGTTACAACCCTGGGAAGTTGAGGTACCAATTTACCCATTAGGACCCACATAACTTTTGGCGTTTCATTTCCTAGGGTTAGGTTTTTGGATGTCTAGGGTTTTGGAATTCATGAGTAATGTTAAAAAGGCCTCTGGATCCTCATTATAATCATTTGTCTCAGACAAATGCGCGTAGTAGCCACATCTCTTATCAGAGATATATACCACCATTCGAGCAAGTTTTCAGTTCTGCAATTTTACAGTTTCAACCTATTTTATTTATTCAATAGAATCTGTTGTTCACTGGATATATATTGTTGTTCTCGGTATCTTTGTTTTATTGTATTCAATCTGTTATTCTTTTTGTTCCGCTCATAAATCCATATCACTATTGTATATAGAATAATACATAAGTAATTCCTTCCCAAGTTGCTTTTAGAATGTAAAAATATTATTTAATTCAATTTAGATGTCAAAGTAGGAGATTAGTATTTCTATGAGGAATATACAATAATTAGGATTTATGGTTCATAGTTAAAACCCCATCGTCTTCCAATTTTTCCAACTCATATAAATTTTTCACTAGAATACAATACCAACTCATATAAATTTTTCACTAGAATACAATAGACAAATGTTGAATTATGATTTTTTCCATTTTATTTCAAGAAATAAAAAAGGAACATAATTTATACCTATAGAATTTTTCTATTTCATAGTTTAAATCATGATCTACGTTCAATATAGTTGAGCAAATATTGAAGTCTTTCCATTTTATGGAAGATAAGACTTGGCATTATGATCCTCATCATATGGTGTTGAACATGAGAGTTTTTATTAACTATACCCTCATATCCATAATGCAGATGTTGAAATTGAGATATTGGAAAATAAATACACTTAGGCAGTGGCATAAGAGTTTTTAAAGGCTTAAAGTCATATCACACATGTAAAGGAAGGTGTGAAGAAGGAATCAACAAAACAAAATCAAGGATCAAAAGTAATCTCAATTGAATATGATCATCCTGAACAAGTAATAATTTTTTGTATTACTTCAATTTCCACCATGGAGATGAATCCAATAGAAAAGGAGTGGATTATTTTATGGAAACTCCTGAGAAATTAGAGTTACATAGGAAATTTCCAAAAGCAAATGATCAAATTGAGGATTATTTGATAGAGCCAACAACAAAGAACATGAAATTATATTCAACTTTTGAATATAAGTAAGAACCAAGAAAAAAGAAATATGCAAGTAGACCTTTCACTAAAAGGTATGTTATATCCATTACTCAGATTCTTGAAACAAAATAATATTCTCAAGAAACTATAGGTAATATTTCAAAAGGAGGAAGCTTCTAAAGAAATTTTAGTGGTGGAAAGAAAGATTGATGTCTTCACAAAAATGACTTTCAACAATTTTTTTTTTACTAATACATCTATATTTTCTCAAGATAGCCATGAAGGAACAACACCACCCAAGTTTTTATTTGCATTAGACTATGATAAAGGGACACTAGACATGATAATATTACAACCAAAAGTAAATAAGTTAGAAAATGAAATTAGGTCTGCTAATATTACAACCAAGTAAATAAGTTAGAAAATGAAATTAGGTCTCATGAGTACGAGACTATGAAACTAATTATTGATTTAGACAAAATTGAATTACATAAACATATTGGTAAGATAGTGCGCATATTTCTAGTACAAGCAATAACTAATGTTAATAAATTGACAACACTATTCAACAAGCTTGAAAATCATGTGAAAATAGAAAATCTCACAAATAGAATTCACCTTGTGAATATTCATAATTTAGAACAAAAATTAATTTCTTTAAGGCAAGATCATAGTAATAAATCTAGAGTCAAATCCTTAGTTAAAGACAAGGGCAAAGAGACCCAATTCCTAAAAGGAGAATTGAAAATATTAGCAATTGAGCTTATCCAAACTAAGGAATTGGTTGAACTACAAAAATAAAAAGAATAGTTAAATGATTGAGTGACTAGGCTTAGAAACAAATATTCAAGATTAGGGAAGATAATTGATAAATTTAATGAAGAAATAGAAGTTGCTTTGTTAATTGATTTGACTCTGAAATAACCATTCCTAAAGTATAAATTATTAAGGAAGTTTTATAAAAAGAACAACTAGCCATCCTTAGAAGTCATTTGTTAGGAGTTTAGGAAGAATTGGGAGTGGATGAGACAAACATTCAATGGAATCCTACATAGATTACATATTTGAAGGCATGAGTGGACAAGATAAATATGTTGGTAGATGTTTTTCATGTAAAATTGGCTAGTAAGGAAAAAATTATAGTTGAAGAAAATTAGAAGATTGAAGAATTATTAAAGTCTCAAGAGGAGTTTGATGAAAATATTGTTTTCTATAAAATATTTAATTGGAGAAAATCACTTGATTTGGAATCAAATAATATTGATGTCTGAAAAAATGAGAAAGCACTTTGATGTACTTCAACAAAAAAAATCTCTTGAAAGAACAATATGGATTGAGGTTGCTAAAGCTTCAGAATTCTTAGGATAGAAGGTTCAAGTGGTAGATGAAGTTTTAAAATTTTAAAATGGTAGAATCCAAGATGAATTAGAAGTTTTGTGTCAAATATAGAAATTTAGTCATCATGCAAGCAAGTTTAGTACATTCCAAGAATATTTTGATGAAGACAACTTAGAACAAATGCAATGTAGTAATTTGTTTTCCCAAGGATTCATAAATCATTTTTTAAAAACATTTTATCTTGGATTGCCTCCTCCATGGACTCCTAACATATGGTTTTTCAGTGCTGAAGGATAGAATGATTATTTTATCAAAGAAAGGAATAATACTAATCAATTTAAGTATTTCATTTGTCCTATGAAAGGAAAATTTATTTATTAAAAGCTATCCAAATATTTCATGTTGTTAAGTACTATCACTAATTTACATCAAAATTTTCCACTTGCATACTTTGACTTGTTTATAGAGTTAGATATATATATATATATATATTTAACGGAAACGGTTATGGAGCTTTATTTAGAATATGGCAGAGAGGGTTGCCTAACCCTTACATTGCAAAATCAGAGCTACTGCTCTGTGATTCATCTTCCAGCAAGAGAACTTGCATTACATACAGACCCATAATTCTAAATTGGTGGTACCAAAACAACTAAAATGAAAGACTGCTAATTAACGAAACAAGGTCTTCTGCTGGAGCTCCTCGCTAGTGCTGAGAGCGATCGGCCAATCCATTAACAAACACCTTCTTTACTTGAGTTGATGGCTGCTTCTGCTGAAGCCTCAAAAATCTTGCTAAAAGCTTTAGATAGCTCCTCAACCTTCTGCTCTAGGCTACAGAGGCGCTTCCCCAGGTCTCCCATGAGGTTGGCCGCATCCTTCAATCCTGAATGTATTTCGTCTGAGAGATCGTCCTTTAGATCCTGCATTTCAAAGTTGAGCGTCTCCCATTTTCTCTGATTTGTGGACGCTCGGATACTTTCCAACTCTGCCCTGATCAGTTCTATTCTCTCCTTCGCTGTGAGAGGTGTCTTGGAACCCGAATCCATGCCTTCTGGTTCTGGGTTGCTTGCTGCTTCTTTATGCTCTGCAATTCGCGCGTCTGACTGCCTGTTGGGGTTTGTAGTTAAAGGATTCCTTTTTAAAAATGAACCCTCCTGTCCCAACTCATGAACCCCACGGATCGAGTGTGACTCTGAATCTCTGTACTAAGATCTCATCCATCCCACAGGAGAAGATTGAGTCTAAAGTTCTTCTAGTCTGATGGATTGCCCAGGTGAATAGACATGTCACGGTTGGCTAATCGATTAGGGGATCGGGTGATTAGATGTTTCCCCATTGATATTCAGGTGGCCTTTTCTTAGGAGAGTACCTTGGTTTGCCTCTTTATCCACCTGTCCGTTCAGCGATCTCAGCACATGATAAATTTTGTAATCGTTGAGCTGCGCCAGAAGAAGGAGAATCTTTTTGTACAGTTGAGCCAATCTCATATCCTTTGGAATTTTTTTGAGATTCAACGCATCCACCACCTGTTTAGAATCACCAATGATCATTACTTTCTTGATGCCCAGCTTTACCACCTTCGTGAGCCCTTGCCAGAGAGCTAGGAATTCAGCTTGATTGTTGGAAGCGAAGCCTAGCCCCCAAGCATAGGACAATTTAGTTGAGCCAGTGGTTTCAAGAATTATACCTCCTCCCCCTGCCTGACCAGGGTTACCTTTAGAGGCCCCATCGAAGAAAAGACACCACTCGCCTAGCGACGATCTCCATTTCAGGAAATCTTTTTCCACCATCCGAATCTCCCAATTCCTCTTTTGTGGAGAGGTGATTTGATTGGTGTCTGGTTGAATTTGCCTGAATTCCTTGAGCCAATTCCCTTCTTTATCAGACAAAGTGGCCGAGTTCTGAATAGAATTCTTCACATTTATGGCTTCTGAAATCATGGTCCTGGCTTTGATAGCCACCTGGGCTGGTAATCTTCTTTCTTCTTTAAAAATTCTGTTGTTCCTCTCCAACCAGATCTTCTAGCAAAGAAATTTAGGGATCCACATCCAAACAATTTTGAGGAGATTTTTTTTAGTCAGATCAAACGGGGACAGGGTCAGCCAGCAACTAAAAATTTCTGCGCCCGAGGATGGAAGGTTGGAGGCGACCGAACCCACAAGAAGCCCCCAGACTTCTTTGGAGAAATCATAGGTGAAGAGAAGATGAGCAGTGGTTTCTTCTGCCTGTGAGCACAGGGGGCAGCGAGAAGGCCCTTCCCAGCCTTTCCTTTTAAGGTTATCAAAGGTTAAGATGCTGTTGTGAATGAGAGTCCAAACAAAGAGATCAACTTTAGGAATTGAAGGGAAATTCCAGAGAGCCTTCCACGGTCCTGGATTAGAAGGAATCCACAGTATGCCTGAGACAACCTTGTAACCAGCTGCTGCTGTGTACACCCCAGAGTCTGATCCCCATCCTCGCTTGTCTTTAGTTCTGGTACTTATTGGAGACTTCCCTTGGAGGAAATCCAACAAAAAAATTTCTTCCTCTTTGATCTCTTCCGGATAACTCCCTAAATTCCAGCCTTCCCAGGATTGCTTGGCATCATTCTTCCACCGGGAAATGTCCCAAAGTGTTCTGCAATTGTTGGTCAACAGCCAGTCCTTGATATTCCTTGTTTCTCTTAGCTCATCAAGGGGTTGTTCTCCGAGAATAGAGTCCTCCCAGATCCGAATCTTTGATCCATTCCCTGGAATCCAAGTGAGTTTTGTCTTGAGAAGAGGCATGGCTCTTTGACACAAGTTAAAGATCGGTGAACCTTTATGAACTTTTGCAGGACTCTCTAGGCAACGGTCCCTATCCCCTGTGAAATATTTTTTTCTAAGGATTTGCTTGCTCCAGGTTCTTTTCCCAGTAATCATTTTCCATAACAGTTTACCTCCCATGGCAAGATTGTGGTCAGCCACATTTCTTATGCTGAGACCACCTTCCAACTTTGACCTCTTGACCTTATCCCAATTGACTAAGTGGAGTTTCCTTTCACAGTTCTTGCCTCCTTCCCACAGAAATCTTCGGAGCAACTCATCGATTTTATTTGTGATAGATTTGGGAGCAAGGAGAACATAACACTGATAAATTGGAAGGCTTGTAATGACTGAATTCATCAACACCACTTTACCTTCTTTATTGAGCCAATTTGCTCCCCACACTTGGATCTTGTTTTTAAGTTTATCCACCATGGGCATCCAGTGCGCTACTTTGGAATGGACTTTGAAGATTGGAATCCCCAGATAGGTAAAATTGTCCCAAAATGTTATTCCTTCCATCTCAAGAGCCCGACTTATTTGCAGCATTTCTCTAGGATTACAGTGCCATCCAAATATCTTGCTTTTATGGTAATTTATTTCACTGCCAGAGCAGGCTTTGTAGAGATCAAGTTCTGTTTTGAAATTCCTTGTTGTTTTGAGGTTGGCGTCCCCCAATAAGAGGGTGTCATTAGCAAGCTGAGCATGGCTGACCTCCTTGACTGTGGGGACTACTCTTATACCTGGAAGGCCTCTGCTTTGAAGACAAATCTGCAATTGAAAACTTAGTACCGAGGCTTGTAAGACGTAGAGCAAGGGGGAGAGCGGACACCCTTGCCTCAGCCCTCGAGAAGCCTGGAAAAACTTGGTAGTGTGTCCATTTATCAAGGGAGTGATCCATGGTGCTGTGATGCAGGCCTTGACCCACCCAATGAAATTCTGATTGAACCCAAGCTTCCTCATGACTGCAAACAGAAAATCATGTCTAACCCTGTCAAAAGCGTTAGCTAAGTCCAGCTTGACTACCATGCCCTTCTCTTTTTTCTTGCAGCTTGTGTGTATGGCTTCTTGAACTAGAATAATGTTATCTATAATTTGTCTCCCTTTCATGAACCCTCCTTGGTTTTCCAGAATCATTTTTGGCAGAATTTTTTTGAGCCTGTTTGCCATTATTTTGGTGATAATTTTGTAGCCAGTGTTACAAAGGGATATCGGTCTGAATCTGTCAAAGGTTTTGGCCCCTTTTTCTTTTGGAATGAGGGCTAAGAAGGATGAGTTTGTACTGCCCCCCAGTTTGTTACAGATCTTTGCTTTCATGACCATTATGCTTAAATCCTTTTTTATTATGTCCCAACAGTGAGTATAGAAGCGAGTTGTGAATCCGTCCAGGCCAGGCGCTTTGTCTGGATTCATATTAAAGACTGCTTTCTTGATTTCATTAATACTGACAGGTCTGTTCAGGATCCTATTGTCCTCTTCTGTGACCAGGGCTGGGATTTCTGAGAACAGATAGGAGTTCATCTCCAAGTCCTCTTGGTCTGGGGCTGAATAAAGATTTTTAAAATAAGAATGAGCCACCTCTTTAATGCCTTGGGAGTCTGTGTAGACTTGGTCTTGCCATTGGATTTCACTGATGTAGTTGTAGTTTGTCCTTGCCTGAGCTTGCTTATGGAAGAAAGCCGTGTTCTTGTCTCCCTCTTGAAGCCAAAGCACCCTCGATTTAATTCTCCAATAAATTTCTTCTTCCCTATAGATTTTATGGCTTTTTTTGGATTTTGGATTCCTGGTTGAGAAGCTCCTGGGTCACTTGAGCTTCTTCCATGACCACCTGATGCCTTTCTAGAGTTTCCTGAATTCTTTTCCTTTCATCCATGGGTGAGCCAATCTTTTTTTCCCACATTTTTAAGTTTACTTTGAGGTTTCTGAGTTTCTCTTCCCAGACGAAGAAGGGAGATCCAGTGATGGGAAAATTCCAGGTAAATTGAACAATGTTTAGGAAGTCTTCTTACCTTATCCAATTTGGGTAGAATCTAAACGGGATAGGACCTAGCGTAGAGCCAGGAGTAAGGGATAGAGAGATAGGTTTGTGATCTGAGGTGTAATGAGGGAGAACCTTGGAGGTCGCCATAAGACCAAGGGTAAGAAAAGAGGAATGAACAAGGAACCTGTCTAGTCTGGCAACTATATGGCCTGGTCCTAATCTTTTATTGGACCAAGTAAATTTTCCGTTGGAAGGTGAGATATCTTCCAACTCCCAATCCGACATCAAGTCTTACACCCATTCCCTAGCAGGATCTCAGACAATAGATCCCCCTTTCTTCTCAGCCAGCGATAGTGTGACATTTAGGTCCCCCGCCACTACTATATTCTCAGGGATGTGCCGGTTAAAAAACAGAGATAAGGAATCCCAACATTCTTTTTTCTCATTAACTGAAACAGGGACATACAAGTTAAGTAAACTTACCCGGTGTCCAGAGCCCTTATGGAGAAACTTGGTGAATAGCCAATGGGTGGTTGCTGCTTCTTCTACTAGTTCAAGATTTGAAGAATCCCAGAGGGTTGCTAATCCCCCCGAGGCTCCTCTAGCGCTTACTGCCCTTCCTGGGCCTTTCTTCCAGAATGCATTGCTTGCCTGAAGGAGCTCTTCCTCCTCCATTTTCGTCTCCTAGATTAGGAGGACTTCTAGTCTTACTAGTCTTACTAAATCCCTCAAGGCTTCCTCTTTCAATTTGCTTCCCAGTCCTCTGCAATTCCAGGAGACAAATTTCATTATTTGCTTGGATGTGGAGGGGGTACACATTTCAGTGTCTTTCCCTGCTTCGCTCCCAATCTAGTGTTCACCATTTCTAGTAGTGTGTACTGTGTGCCCTCAGCTACTTCCTTATAGGACTGATCTTCTCTTCTTTTCTTCTCGGTCTTCCTGCCCCTCTTTGGCTGGTCGGGAGTTCCTTTCGGGCTGCTTGCTTCAGTGTCCTCCTCTTCTAGGGTTTCGGCATCTGTATTCGTATTCAAACTGATATTCTCCTTACTCACACTGATGCTCTTGGTGCCCGAGCTAGGACCATCTGGGGCCAAGGACGCTTGGTTTCCTTCTCCTTCTGGAATTTTTGTGGGGGTTTCTTGTTCTTTTGGGGTTTCTTGGGCATTTTTTCTTGGATTACCCTCTTTTGGAGGCTCCTGGTTCATCTTGTCCTTATTTTTAGCGTTGTGTGAATTTTTCCCTCTCTTCACCTTCTACCAGCCTTCTGTGTCCTCTGTCCCACTGACTTGCGATTTGGGGCAGTTTCTTTGGAAGTGTCCATGCTCCTGACAGTTTCTGCACTTGAAAGGCAAATGCTCGTAATCAAGTTTCTGATAATGGGTCCAGGACCTGACAGTTAACTTGACTGCTTCCGGGAGTCCCGCCTCCAAATCGACTTCTACACAGATTCTGGCACAGGTGTACTGGCCTTTATTGTCAGCTCTATCTATGAATTTTCCAACTCCGTTTCCTATCCTTTGCAATGATTCAAAATCCCAGCAGTGCATAGGAATATTTGGCAGTCTGACCCACACTGGCACTTCCTTGGGCGTGTCTACCAATGGGTCAAAATTGGGGGTCCATTTGTTCAAGTATAGCCCCTGCGTTCCCATGAAGTAGGGACCGTTCCTGAATATTAGGTCTCGGTCTTCTTCGGAAATGAATTCAAAAACAAAGAACCCTCTTCCAACCGGGTAGCAAGTGACCCCATGTGCTAGGTTTGGTCTCCAATTTCGTTGGATCCAATCATCCGTAGTCCTGGTAGATGGCCACAAAACCATAAACTAACCCACTAGTCCTCGTTGAGCTAACACCACTGCGATTTTCATTGGATTCTCTTCGGGCAAGACTATTTCAGGGATTTCATCTAGCTTCTTGATGAATTTCGGAATCGCGGGGGGGGGGNCCTGTGAAAGGCATCTTCGACTGAATTCGAAGGAGGGGGGGCGGGCTTCCCGCCCCCTGGCGGCGCCATGGAAACACTCTGCACTTACCAGCTCGAACCCTAACGCTCGCACCAAACCCTAACGCTCCCTCACTCTATGTGTTATTTGGTAATGTTACTAGCAAGATCAAGTGAATTTCATCACCAATTTTCCTCCTTGGTGGTAATCCTTCAGCTTTTTAGAGTTAGATATTGCTACTATAAAAAGATGGATTTCAAGCACCCAGAAGAAAATGAATGGAAACATATTGCTAAGTTAAGAAGAAAAAATACACCAAATGTTCCCCAAGTAGAATCCATGTCATCACCTCATCCCAAACAAATGAAAAATAAGAATGTGTGACTCGATGTTAAGAACCAAATAACAATATAGCATAGAAAAACCTCAGATTAAGTACTCAACGCCTTGAAAAAGAGAGAATTTCAGATAATAAGCCTCTTCGAGGGGGCAACCTCCTTTTACCCCACATAAATGCTCAAGTACAAGATGATTCCAAATGAAAATGTCTCCTTGGTATATATAGGAGACTAGGAGGTATAATTACAACTAATAGAATATATCCGACATAAACAAAATAAAATTACTAATGTAATATGCCCCAATTAAGGGGTAATGAGCCAATATTAGGGCTTAACATGCCCCTCCCCTTTAGACAAGTGTTGTCTGCAATGCTTGAGTAACTCTGGATGCTTCTGTATAAAAGACTCATCTTCCCAAGTGGAATCTTAAGCCGGTAGGTTTCTCCATTTAATGAGATACTTTGAAATGGATCTATTCCTCAACTAGTGAATTCTTGTGTCATTGATGTCTTTATGATCCAATATGATTTTTCCTTCCTTGTCAAGTTCTGGCAATATAATTTGAATTGATATCTTGTCGCCTATAACCTTCTTTAAGCATGAAACATGGAAAACTGGGTGTACTCGTGAAGATGCAGGCAACTCCAATTTGTATGCCATAGTACCAATCTTTTGCAACACCTTATAAGGTCCATAGTACTTTGGTGATAACTTATTATCCTTCTTGGCTTGCTTGAGGGACATCTGTTTGTATGGTTGTAGTCTTAAAAACACCAAATCCCCTACTTCAAAACTTATTTCACTATGATGTTGATCTGCTTGTTGTTTCATGCGATTTTGTGCCATGGTTAGGTTGTCCTTTAAGATTTGGAGAACTTGTTGTTGATGCTCGATGTGATCTTCCACTGCTTGAACCTTATATTTTTCTTTTAGAGAAGAAGTGATGGAAGGAGGGTGGTATCCATAGAGTGCCATAAATGGTGTCATTTTTGTTGCAGTATGAAAGGAAGTGTTATACCACCATTCTTCCAAGGGTAACCATTTGAACCATTGTGTTTATTTATCAGAGATAAAGCAACGAAGGTAGCCTTCTAGACATTTGTTCACTATCTTAGTTTTTCCATCAGATTGAGGATGATAGGATGAGCTATGAGCCAATTGAGTACCCAAACAAGAAAATAATTTTGTCCAAAAATGTCCAGTGAAGATGGGATCTCTATCACTTACAATAATCTTTGGGCTGCCATGTAGCTTTTG
>ML813158.1:48272-60805 GCA_009831015.1 Picea engelmannii
ATTATTATTGGAAAGTCTGGGGCAATAGACTTAATCTTTATTTCAGTCTTATTGACTGCTCTAAAAGAAATGTCAATAGGTTGCCAATAGTAAGATGGTATAGCTCCATATTTAGCACAAGAGTTCATGGCTCCTGTGTCTAGATATGCATCTAGAGTATATTGCAGATATCCCTAAACTTTCATATCTAAAGAAATTACCAATCTATCATCAAGTCCATTCATTTGTTTAGACTCGTTGGCTTCAATTTCTGTATTCTGATTGAACATTTCTCTTTCCCATTGTTCATCTCTTTTATTTTTGAGAAAGTTCAATTCTTCTCTTTGCATCTTCAAGCTTTTCCATAGTTATTTTATCAATGCTTCCTTTTCTCTTATGGATTCTTCTAGATGGAATATGGTGTTATCTAAAGAATCTTCTGCTAGATTTTCTTCTTCAATTATTTCTTTCATAGGTTTGGAAAATCTAACTTGGTTTGTTTCTCTTCTAGCTTGAGGCTGAGGTGAAATAAACTCCGAGTCTTTGGGAGTGTAGTTCTATATATTCACCACGCTTGGCTGCTGAAGCTTGGAAATTTGAGCAGAGAGGAGAGAAATCTGAGCATGATAGCGTTTATAAAGATGGAAGTGTCTAGGTGTTAAAGTGGACAATTTCTGTTGGAGGGAAGACCTCTGTTGGAGAAGAGAAGGGAGGTCTGATGCGGGGGACATCATTTTGATGTGAAGAAAATTAAGATTTTCAGTAATCTGTGATGTGTTAGAATCACTTTGAGCATTGGATTCATCATAATCAGACTAATCAGTATAGTCAGTGAGTGAAAGATATTCACCATTTGAACGATCAGAAACCATTTCCCAGTTAGCAGGATCATAACCTGTCTGGAACAGATCCATGATCTTGGATTGGAATTTGGTCTTTGTCCGCAGAGGACACTGAGAAGCCTAGTGGCCAGGCTTTTTACAAATAAAGCAAGAGGAGGTCCTTGCTTTGGAATTCTGAGGCTGACGTTTAAAATAGGCTTTTATGGGTTTAGGATTGCTTTTAGTAAAAGGCCAGGGAGTCTTTTTAGGAATACTTCTAGATTTTGACCTACATTTGAAGCAACCACAATCTTTTTTACAAGAGTCTTTTTTAGACATTTTCCGCTGACAACCAAAGTGATAAGTTTTAGCGAATGTATCACAGATACTTGAGTCAAAGCCTAACTGCTTTTTAACAGACTTATTAGTCTGTCGTCTAAGACATTCTTTTTGCAGGGCTATGACAATATGTTCATGCAGTCCTGCTAGAGAGAGTTCTTCTAACCCAATTCCTAAGGTTTCTAGTCTTTCTCTAAGAAGATGAGGAATTTTTCCTGGCATTGCTTACAAATATTTTCTGAGATAAGAAACATTGTCAAGATCAGGACACATGTATAAAAGGTCCTGCATGGTGCATAAGAATTTAGGTAGTTGAGAGACATGGCAGAGACGTTGATTCATATATAAATTTGCATAATGATTAGAATCTATTTTAGCACTACCATAAAATTCATGCACGACTGCTTTGATAAGATCTTCAATGGGGTTATCATGGTTCATAATGGTAATCTTATCATTCTCATTGACTCTATCCCACTAGAGTCCTATATTACCAGTGAATCCCCAAGTTAGTCGAAGAGCTAACTCATTCCAAGCTACTCTGTTTCTGAAAATCATCTTCTGGGTTTTAGCCCAGGCTTGCCATTTTTGGAAAATCAGCATCATCTCATTACGAGATCTGCAATTGATGTTTGTAACTGGTGCTGATTCTATGTTTTCTTTGCTAAATGAGGCATGTTCACTTGAGTTAGCTGGATCAAATGGGACTTTCTTACTGGAACCATATTTGGCATTGCACCGTTTTTCCCAAGCAGACTGGAAAGGATTTCCTCCTGCATCGTCATCTGTTGAACGAGGTGCATTAGACTTTGAGCTTTCAGATTCATCCATTCCTTTGATATCCAAAGTAGGAATGGCAGGGTTTGGCTGGAAAGAATAAACGTCTTCTTCTAAAGAAGATGCTTGTGATTTGACTAATGCAAGATTTTCTGAGGCTAATAGAACTACCTGAGCAATCCTAGAAATGGTTGGATTTAAGTGTTCTATAGCAAGCTGTTTGAGTGACAAATATTCTTTTTTAGGAGTAGAAGAAGAGGGAGAGGAACCAAACCATTTATAGGAAGCTTGTTTTTCTATCTCCTCATATCGTATAGGAGAAGAGGGTTGTTTCTCTTTTTCAAATGATTCTTTTAGACTCTGTACTGCAGTTTGAATTGTATCTAACTTTTCTAAAATATGTACAAGGTGTAGTCTGTGAGTCTCTTGATTATGTTCTAAGTTATCAATCTCATAATGTAGACCAATCATATGAGATTTAGTCTGCAAAATATCTTGAGCCATATCTTCAATGTTTTGTGAGAGACAAACAGATTGATAATTAGCATAATTTTGCAACCTCACTATGTCCTATGATTTCTCTGCATCTAACTTTCTGTACTATATAAAGTCAAGGTCTGCTACCAGATTATTCTTGAAAGAAGGAGTGTGATTCCCTGGTCCTAGATTTCTTTGAGGTAAGAGAGCAGACTTGTCTTTGTCTCCTCTGGGCAATGATGCGTAATTCATCATTTTTAGAACAGGGATAGCTACTTCTTGACATTTGGGACAATCAAAATGTTGTTCGTTGTGTTCTATTTTGGACTGGTAAGTTCTGAAATTTTTGGGTGTAGAGGGGATCTGTTTTGTAGGAGGCTGGAATGATGTAGACTCTTCCTAGGAAGGAATACCTTTCTAACAAAAACAACAATTTTCAGATCCTTTTTGGTGATATAGGAGATGATTATCTATTTTGTATCTGTTTGGAACGGGTTTATATACAGGAGTTCTAGAAGGAGTAGTATGTACAGAGGGTGAAGTAGAAGTGAATCTTCTAGGGTAAGAGTCAGAAGTGCTGGTAGATAGAGAAGACACTTTTCTTTCTAGATCTTGGATCCTAACACTTTGGGATCTTCCAATTCTTAATACATTATTTCCTGACTCATTTTGTTCAATCATCAGTTGTTGGGCTGTTGTAGGTGTAATTCTGGACTATACAGGCTGATACTCAGTGGACCATTCATCTGGTACTGTAAGCTTCGCGAATCCAAGAGTAACCATTGTCTGAATGCATATTTGCTTCTACTGAAGAGCATAATGTCTCTGGGGCAATAATTCCATAGTAACAAATATATCCATCTAGACCACCAGTATAAATGGTCTTTGAAAGTAGAAAAGTCAAAGAGAATCCAGCATGAACTATCATACTTGGTCTGGGACATTATTACACAATAGTCTTCATAAGAAATATCTGGAGTATAGATGTAAATATAGACTTGACCTTGGAAAGGTCCTCCAGTTATTATTCCTCTAGTCATATTCTGACTTGTCCTAAAATAACTAAGAAAAGACCTAAGATGGTTCTTGGACTGAACCCAACTATTTAAAATATCTTTACAAGCAGGACTGGATTTTATACAATACTCTAGACAGTCAAAACAATAACAATATTCACAATTTTTACAAACTAGGATCCATTTGAATCCTGTGGGAGCATCTGGTATGCTCAAGGAGGATGAAGCCATTTAATTGTCTTTTCACTAGCTTCTCTAGTGAGTAGATCAGCTATGCAATTATCTTTCCCAGGCTTGTATTGTATGTCGAAATCAAAGCCATCAAGCCATAAGCTCCATCTGAGAATTCTATTGTTTCCCTATTCCAGAAGTCTCTGATTAGTCAACATACCTTTCATATGTTTCAAATCAGTTCTAACAATGAAATGAATAGGTTTTAGAAACAATCTAAATTTCTTTATCCCATTCTTTACAACAAGTATTTCTTTATGGGATGAGGGATATTTGGATTCTGTGTCTGTAAAAAAACCATAAGTATATATACAGACTTCTTCTAACTTGGGTCCATTCTTTTGAAGCAATACTGCAGCCCAAGTGTCATTGGAGGCATCAGTTTCAAGAATAAGTTGCAATGACATATCAGGAAGATGTAGTCTTGGCAAATTTTGTATCTTCTGCTTGATTATTTTAACAACTGTCATCATTTTGTGGTTCCAAGGCATCATATTGCTCAGACATTTTTGTAGGATTTTGACATCCTTTGCTTAGTTTTCATAAAACTGTCTAATATAGTTTGAACAACCTAGGAATCTCTGCAGCTGCTTTTGGTCTAGAATTTCGTCTAGAAACTCAGAAATCTTTTTAAGCACATGATCTTGCAACTCAACTTCTCCTTTAGAAAGTATCAGTCTTAGATACTCTATTTTAGTCTGAGCCCAACAAAGCTTAGACTTACTTAAGACCAGACCATGTTTGAAAAGTAGATTATAAACAATCCTGAGATGTTGTACATGCGATCTGCTATCAGTAGAACATACAAGAAGATCATCAATATATACAATAACAAATGCCAAATGCTTAAAGATATCATCCATTCTTTTTTGAAACTTAGAGGGTGCATTCTTTAATCCAAATGGCATGACTGTCCATTGGTACTGAACATTAGGTACAACAAAGGTTGTCTTGTACCTGTCTTTCGAAACAATGCCAATTTGCCAGAAACCACTCTTTAAATCAAATTTGCTAAATACATTGCATTTTCCAATCTTTGCAAATAACAACTCCTTGGATGGCAGAGGGAACCTGATAGGTAGTAAAGATTCATTCAAAGCTCTGTAATTAATTACCATTCTAGGTTTTCCTCTCTTTTGTTTACTATGCTTATTTACATAGAAAGCAAGACAAGCCCATGGGCTTCTACTGGTTTCTATTAATTTTCTATCCAAGAGTTCAACTATCTCCTTTTGACAATATTCATATTCTGTGGGAGACATATGATTGGTAGAAGCCTTTTGAGGCTTGGCAATATAATCTTCTTTGTAGGGAAGACTGACAAAGTATTGTTCTCTTGTCCATAAAGCATTAGGATGTTCTGATGTGCAATCCTTCTCTATTTTATCCTTCACATCCTTAATAATCTCAAGACCATGTTTCTCAGTATGATTTATTATTTTCTGGATCTTGATTAGGCTTTCAACAGATTTCTCAATGTCTTGGAGAGTTTGCTTTACTTCAATCTTTGTTTCAAAAGAAGACTTACTGGGTACTTTTATGGATTTACCCAAAATAGTAACCTGTACAAAATCACTACCTATAACAAAAGGTAAGCATTTATTTACAAAATCTTGTCCCAACAAAATATCTGCACCAGTATCATAGCAATAGAGATTAACCATTACTTTGGCTCCTTGAATTATTATTGGAAAGTCTGGGGCAATAGACTTAATCTTTATTTCAATCTTATTGACTGCTCTAAAAGCAATGTCAATAGGTTGCCAATAGTAAGATGGTATAGCTCCATATTTAGCACAAGAGTTCATGGCTCCTGTGTCTAGCTATGCATCTAGAGTATATTGCAAATATCCCTGAACTTTCATATCTACAGAAATTACCAATCTATCATCAAGTCCATTCATTTGTTTAGACTCGCTGGCTTCAATTTCTATATTCTGATTGAACATTTCTCTTTCCCATTGTTCATCTCTTTTATTTTTGAGAAAGTTCAATTCTTCTCTTTGCATCTTCAATCTTTTCCATAGTTCTTTTATCAATGCTTCCTTTTCTCTTATGGATTCTTCTAGATGGAATATGGTGTTATCTAAAGAATCTTCTGCTAGATTTTCTTCTTCAATTATTTCTTTCATAGGTTTGGAAAATCTAACTTGGTTTGTTTCTCTTCTAGCTTGAGGCTGAGGTGAAATAAACTCTGAGTCTTTGGGAGTGTATTTCTGTATATTCACCACGCTTGGCTGCTGAAGCTTGGAAATTTGAGCAGAGAGGAGAGAAATCTGAGCATGATAGCGTTTAGAAAGCTGGAAGTGTCCAGGTGTTAAAGTGGACAATTTCTGTTGGAGGGCAGACCTTTGTTGGAGAAGAGAAGGGAGGTCTGATGCGGGGGACATCATTTTGATGTCAACAAAATTAAGATTTTCAGTAATCTGTGATGTTTCAGAATCACTTTGAGCATTGTATTCATCATAATCAGACTCATCAGTATAGTCAATGAGTGAAATATATTCACCATCTTAACGGTCATAAACCATTTCCCAGTCAGAAGGATCATAACCTGTCTGGAACAGATCCATGATCTTGGATTCGAATTTGGTCTTTGTCCGTAGAGGACACTGAGAAGCCCAGTGGCCAGGCTTTTTATAGATAAAGCAAGAGGAGGTCCTTGCTTTGGAATTCTGAGGTCGACATTTAAAATAGGCTTTTCTGGGTTTAGGATTGCTTTTAGTAAAAGGTCGGGGAGTCTTTGCTCCCCATTGCTCAAAAAACATCGTTTAGGGCCTCAAAATGGCCCCAGAAGTTAAAAACTGCTAAAAATAGTAAATTATCAAAATTGCCAAAAACATGGTTTGGGCCAGTTGGAGAAGGTGGGTGGCCACCGATATCCACCTGGATCAATCCTCCCTCCTTAGGAAGCAATGGTCTCCATTGCGTTGAGTCCCCAAGGGAGAGGGGAAAGCGATTGCTGAATCTGAATCTTGGTGATCTGCTTGCCTTGCTAGAGAAGTGGCATTGCTTAGCTTGTTGAAGGCTATCATGAACCTTTGGCTGGAAGGTTTGGACCTTTTTAACTAGTTTGGCTATTTTAGATGACTGTGTGCATAAGGAATCTTTGTTCTTTGCTGCAACCTTGTCAACCTACTTCTGTTGGATAGAAGGTGCTTGGGCCGAAGCTACGGTGGTTGCAGTATCCTTCTGTTCATCCTTTGAACAGATTGTGAAGAAGCTGAATTTTGTAGTATGAGATACTACCTTGCGGCACTGTTTAGGTGGGGCAGTAGTTGGAACTACCTCTGGTATCCTGTAGAGATGACCCCCCAGAGTAACAATGACACTACGGGGTCGAGACTCATATATAACATGGCGTTTCCACATATATGGTTGGCCCAAGAGTACATCACAGACATCCAGTGGGGAAACATCACATAATACCTCATCCTTGAAGGGTTGGATGCCGTATGACAATCGACACTACTGGCTAACACGAAGATCTCGTCCTTGGTGAAGCCACCTGATGTTGTATGGTTGCGGGTGTGGTGTTGTCGACAATCCCAATTGTTTGACGACCTCTGCTGAGATGAGGTTCTTTTGGCTTCCACTATCAATAATAAAATGCAGCATGGTCCCCTTCACCCACATCTGTGGATGAAAAAGGCGCTCCCCCTCTTCAGGATCTGTTGGTTCTTCTGGTTGAATTGTTGCGGTCGCGACAATAGCAGTGGGGTCTACGTCGATGATCTGTCTTTTCCCATTATTTTCAGGATTAGATTTTGAATCAGGGTTCGGCTCCTTGTCTTTGATCTCAGCCACCAATGACTGTTTTGAATGACATTTATCGGTTTTGTGCCAGGGGATTTTGTGGAAATCTCACCATTTTCCAGTGTCCTTCTTTGTCTTCCCGTGACCCTTCTTTTTCTGTGGCTTGGACTAGTTTTTAGGAGACTGTTTGTTAGGGCTGTCTTTGTCATACTTTGGTTGTTGTGGATTTGCAGACCTGAACTCCCGTTTGTTTTGGTGCTTAAATTTTTGCTCAATTTTAACAACATATCGATAGGCAGCACCGAGTGATGAGATGTCCAGAAAATCCATTTCAGTTTGGATGTATCTGTGTAGAGCCCCATGGTATTTCAGAACCAAATGTCATTCGGAGTCTTTGATACCCAGCTTGGTGCGCAAGGTATGGAAGCTATTGGTGAACTCCGGAACTGATTGGCCCCTCTCTCACCGTAGTGTGGTCCATCTCATGTATTGGTCCTCATAGTTTCCAACAGGGTAATACTGTTCCTTTGCCTCATCCACAAAAAAATCCCAAGTGGGCTCGGCCCCATATATTCCATACTCCTCTGTGGAACTCTGCTCCTAGTAAGTTTCCCGCCAATGTTTTACATGGGGGAGAGCCTTCAGGATCTACCTAGGAATCATAAGATTCCCTAGGATATAAAAATCCTAACGGATATACCATGTGGTACTCTAACATACTTTCCTTACCGGACCTTCGAGATCTGCCCAAGAATCAAAGATTCCCTAGGATTTAAAATCCTAATAGAGCTACCACTACTGACCACAACTGGCATATACATGCACATGTACTCTGACAGACCGTCCTTACCGGACCTTTGAGATCTTTTCAAGGATGATCAATCCCCTAGGATATAAAATCCTAATGGAGCTACTCACTATTGGTCATGGTACCTTATTATCATCAACATCACTCCCCCTTTCGAGGGAGGTCCTTTTGGACTATACCAATCTTGTCATGAAAGTATTCAAACTTTACATGAGATAGAGGCTTGGTTAACACATCTTCAACCTGCTCATTTGTGCCAATATATTAGAGATTTACAACTCCTTTCTTCAACATATCACGAATGTAGTGATACTAGCTTTCTATGTGCTTTGACTTATCATGGAACACTAGGTTATCCATCATCTTTATGCAACTCTGATTATCACATAGAATCACGGTGTCTTCCATCTCCAAATCGAATAGACATGTCAGCAACTTCTGAATCCATATGGCTTCACAATTGGTAGAACATGCAACAATGTATTCTACTTCTATCGTGATGAGAGCAATACTAGATTGCTTCCTTCTCTTCCATGAAGTCATGGTTGACCCTAGACCGAGACAACATCCTGAAGTTCTCTTTCTATCAAAAACACTTCTAGCACAGTCTAAATCAGTATAACTAACCAGTCTGAAGTCATGATATCCAGTATAATGGAGACCAAAGTCTAATGTACCCTTAAGGTATCTCATCACATGATTTGTATCTACAAGGTGAACACATATGGGATCTACCAGATACTGACTCAAGGTGTTCAAAACAAAGAATATATCGGGCTTGGTATTTGTCAGATACATCAACGAACCAAAAATATGTCTGTACATAATAGCATCAACTAATTTTGACAAAGTATCAACCATGAGATTCAACTTTGTTTCTATGGGTGTGTTCATAGGTTTTCATTCCAACATGTCAAACCTCTTCAGTATTTCAACTGCATACTTCCCTTGGTTAAGGAAGATTTTATCTGGGATCTGCCAAACTTCAAGACCTAATAAATAATGCGTTAAGCCTAGGTCTTTCATGTCAAATTATGCAGTGAGATTTTTCTTACAATCTGTGATGAGCTTTATTCTCCTATTAAGTCATCCACATACAGTAGGAATATAAATGGTTCATCATTCATAACCTTGAAGTAAAGGTTAGAATCAACTTTAGTCTTGGTAAAGACAAAGCTCACCAGGAAACTATCAATTATGCTATACCAAGCTCTAGGAGTTTGCTTCAACCCATACAGAGCTTTCTTCAACCTGCAGACATGATTTTTTCTATCTTTAACTTCAAACCAAATTTTCACGTCACATTGTACCAACTTGGTACACTTGCTCAAATGCAACTTAAATTGCACAATCATGTGCTAGATCTATGTTCTTTCTGCAAGGCATCATCTGTCTCACTTCTTTAGAGTATGCCCTCTACTCTCTTTATAACTTATCCTTATGGAACCAAGAATCCGCACCTACAACTGCTATTTCTGAAGCTAAGAATGACTTGCTCTATTCTCACTGTAGTTTTTGAACTCTGAGAGTAGATCCTATTTTCTATCATGGAATCGAATTCATCTAAGAGTGGCTCAATAATTTATACCGAAGGTAGATTTTCCTCTTTCATGGAGGTAAATTAATCTCAAATAAAGGGATTGCTCCCCCTGAATCTCATATTGTATCGAAATCATGGTTGTTTTGGTTGTCTTCATGAATACTAGAACTATTTCTTCGATTACTGGAGTAAGTCTCTCAGCATAGTCTTCTCCCTCTTGCTGGGATAATCCTCTAGACACAAATAATTTTTTGTACATATCTATACTATTATATGCAACATTTTTGATCTATTATATCAAACGTGGAAGTCACCACTAAATTCCTTTATGGTGTCAAGGAAAAAATTGTATCCCAATCCTTATGACTGGCTTCCTTCTCTGTCACTGAAATAAGGGAATATTCTCAGGATATTTCATGTATCCTAGAGGTCTCTGAAGCTATGAACTAGTCTTATCAACTAATGGCATTTGTCTTCTAGTCTTGGAATATGTCTCCTTTTCCCATATAATCCTCTCTAATATCGGGCTCACTCCGAGTCTTGATTTATTTTGAGTCTACAAAGACTTCATAGTCTCTACATGATATACTTGGTATTGTATAGCAAGTATTAGTATGAAAAATTGAGTCAGACTTCAAATGAATTTTTCTTCCTATCAAGGTGGCTTCCTTATCCATTGATCAAGTATACTGTGAGTTCTATTATAATGTTCGATCATATTTGGAGCCTTCTGCTCCTTACAATTAATCTCCATATGAGATGCTTTGTATCTCAAAAATTATATTCTTCTTCATATTCTTTGGATATTCTACTCAATGTCTCATCTAATATGTTTCCTCCTACAACTATCACTATATATTCCTTGAGGTTATCACTTGTGACCTTCTCGAAACAAGAACAACAACAGACAAGAATAATACTCTTTTGATAATAATAGAAAAATAGCAAGAACAATTGTCACAGTAGCTCCTTTAGAGATATCACTTGTGACCTTCCTGAAACAAGGGTCAAAAGTAATAAATACAATACAAAATGAGAGAAACACTCTCCTAGTGTTGTGATCAATCATTCCTCCATGGTAACCTGGAACCAAAACAAGAATTTTATCCTAGAGGAGATGTCAGTTGTATCTGGTAAGTGATTACAATAAGCATTCATCTCAATAATTCTCACATGTTACCAAGTATAAAATGTTTTAAATATTTCTATCTGAACTATAGTGTTTACTTGTAATGAGGTAGTTATCAAACTTGACATGTGAAAATTTGAATCTTATCAATTTAATCAATCAAACCTGGAACCTGGAGTCTTGTCCTCAAGAATGAGTGTTGTTTGTTTTCTTCCTATTCTCCTTCGCTCAAAATGACAAGTATTCTCTTCAACCTGTCCTCTGTATTTAGGTAATATGCTTTCTTGACATAAATCTAAGTTAGAGAATAAAATTTAATCTCAATCTAATACCTTGACTTTAATTTTGACCAAGGGTTAGTATGATGGTCATAACTTCAACATATAAACTAGATGTTCAAAATAATGTCATAAAAAATAGATACATATCAATATAATCAAACTCGGGGTGCATTATTCCTCTGAATGTGCTAGATCTGAGATCCTTTTGGATCTATGAAAAAAGATCCCATCTCCTACAAATACCCTTTTAAAACTAATAGTTTAAACATATGTAACTACATACCTCTGATGGTATTGGTAGGTAGTGTGTTAGGGTCCTAACCCGCACATAGGTAGATCAATATATTCAGATGTAATAAAGGTCAATATTAATAAGGCCTTTCAATAAAATAGAATAAGGCGGATGTAAGAAGACCTAAAAGAAGCTTTCGCTTCTAGAAGGATCTTCCTCTAGATGCTTCTCTTGATAGACATATTTAGTATAAATAAGGGTCGAGGGTATGAAAATCCTAGCTTGGAGATTATTGTAACAGAGCGCTGCTCGACTGGAGGTTTCCCCCTCAGAGAGGCCCGTGAACATTGCTTTCCGAATCAAAGTGCTATTTCTGTTGTTGTTCTTATATCATTACTGTGTTATTGTGGAGATTATGCTGGTTATATTACTGTTATTCTTCCATTTCTAGCATTTTATTTCTATTCTGCATATTTATTATATTTGGTATCTTGCAAGTGGTATCAGAGCACTTTCCTTGGCAGAAATTGTGGGAATTTTTTTTTAGGGTAGAGACGTATTCCAACATCTTTAAGCCACAAAGATATGTCATTACGTGCATAAACCCGCGGTTGAGGGATTCATACACGCAGGAAATATAGGTGGTTCTTAAGTGCATATTTGTTGGCCACCCTTGTAACCCCTATTGGTACCCCTTCGAGTGGTAGCGCATCAGACAACACCTGTGTACGGATCGACCTAGATTTCCTGAAGCCCTCTTTAGATAAACCTATCGGTCGCCGGACTGCTATAGTGTCACCGAGAACAACACTCGGGAAGATACTCTCTAGTACTTGGGCAGTTGGGTAGTACGGCTAAGGGTACGGTCTATCCTCCTTAGTTAGTGCCCTGAAATATTAGGCCGAGTACTATTGTTGGACCCCACACATATATTAGAGAGCTATAGCACAAGGTAAATCCTTGTCTGTAGAACCCTTGAATACCTAACCCTTGGGGGATAAAAACATAAACAAATTAAAACAGACCAGATCTATTGCCGTGCAATTGTGTTCAGGTTTCCAAGTAAATACACATTTCTTTCTGGTTAATCATTTGGGGATTTCATCACTACAATATTCTTCAGACCGGAGTATAACACCACAGGTAA
>ML813158.1:60855-79588 GCA_009831015.1 Picea engelmannii
CCGTTATTTGAGACCTATTCCATTGGATTTATCTCTTCTCCCTTATCACTTTCATCCATATCATTTTTCAAAAAAAAAATTGACCCCACCCACCCCTTTTTAGTTCACCCATCCTCATGGCCCATACCTGTAGCCAAGATCTGGAAACTTGCTTCAACACCTTGCAATCTGGTTTCCTCGAGACCCAAAAAGAAGTGAAACAACTCAGTGCTACTGTTGCCTCTATTAGCGAAATTTCTTGTCTTGGGCCTGAGAGCATCCAGGTCTGCAGGTTGCACGAATAACGCCCAAGCGTAGCACATAAAGCCCCATTTCAGGCTAAAAATCAAGTGAGCGGGAGAAATTATGTTGTCAACGGCCCTGATTCATCTATAAAAACAGATTGACGGACGGCGGGAAATCGCAATTAGTAGAGTTTCACCGGGATTAGCATGATAGGTAGCGTCTATATTGCATGCAAGAAAGGATATCAGTCATCCATCCAAAGGATGCATGGTGCAAGATCTAGTCACGTCGGCATTTCGACATTCGGGAGTTCGAAGGGTGAGGGTTTCATGTCTTTCTACATCTCGAAACCCCGAACCCCGAAATGCCGATAAGTGCCTTTGAAGCTAAGCCCATGGTCCTAGCACTCAGTCACGTCAAGCGAGCCTGATAATGGAGGAAGACACATGGCGTACATCCATTCTTTCACGGTTTGGTCAATCGAGATTTTGAGAAACATTGCATCGTGAACCCCTGGTGCCAGAAATCCTGAAAGAATCGGGACCGTCCATCAGAAGGACACACGACACAATAGTTGAGCCACGAGTGGGGCCATTCGGGATTTTCATGTTGAAAGCGTCGAGGTCATCTCAGCCGTTCATCCATTAGCAAGGCTCAGGCAAATTTAATTTAAAGAGGGAATAGATCTGGACGGTCGTAATCCAGGCACTCAAATTCACGAACAAGGTTCCATTCCGCACCCCCTCCGTCATTCTGGATTTAACGAGAGGGGGGGGGGGTCCGAAATCGAAGATAATGTATGTGCGCATCTGGACGGCCCAAGTCTCGGCGTTTAGATCTATGGTCTGTATTGGATTCCAGACCCCCCCATCGGTTCTGCCTTTAATGGAGGGGGGGGGTCTAGAATGGAATTTCACTCTAGCGGGCCCCCTATCTGTACGTGGCATGAATATGCTGGTCCTAAGTCCTCATCGCCTGCCATGTGTCCCTTTTTCCTAGTCACCTCTACCTCAGCACCTCCCTCCATTCGCTGTCTCCTGTCCCTTCACCATACCATATCGACACCTACAACATCCTCGTCGAGTATGCCACATCTTCCACCTCTCATCTCGTGAGCCATTTTGTTGGTCCACGTGGCCCCTCGAAAAGACCTCCACATCCCCAAAAGGTAGATTTGACCAGAGTCGTTCCTGATCCCAAGATGGCAGTTATTGCAGTTGTTGGAGGTGGTTAGACATCATCTCCACCATAAAGGGAAAGTCCGGTGACGAATTAAAAGAACGTCGGTACACCCACAGGGTGGTCAGGAGTTCGATTACATCTGCCATAGGTGCACGATCCGCCAGAGTCTGCATGTGCAGATTGTCAGTGGGCATGCAGACGCAATGTTTTTAATGCAGTGTCTTGGTTTTGCTGCTGGTTTCTTTTTGAGTATATGTAGGCAATTTTGCCATTTTTGTAAAGGATCGATGGTTGAGCGAGGCTCCCGGTTGTAAAGCTTTAATGAAGCACTGTTATTCTGGTTATGCATGGACTCTTGAGACTTCTTTCCTTATGGATGTCAGTTTCTTTCACGTCTTTGTTTACACTGTGTTAGAGCAGCTCGGAATTGGAGAATCCAGTCGAGTTGTAACTGTTATAGGATGATGTAGATTGGATCACTGTAACAGATGCATTGTTTCTAATCGGTCCTTGTGATTTTCTTAGCGCTGAGCGACTTGGAATTGGAGAATCCAGTCAAGTCCCCCTTTTAGTTTCTTGAGACCCTGAACCAAGAGGATCTTGCATTCAGAGTCTTTCTTTTGCAAACTACTGAAAAGCCTGTTGCCCGAGGCAGTTTGCTCACTCTTCTTACCAAGTCTTCCACCTGCTCATCTTTTAATCAACTCACTGAATGAAGTTAGATCAAGACCTCCTTTGTTCCTTACATACCAGACCCAATCCCCGAGTTGGAGTGATATCTCCTTGAGTCTCTACCCATTTGATCACCCATTAAAACTATCGTGACATAAAATTGATGGGCGTCAGGCTCTGCTCCTACTGCAATCCAGGAGTGACTTCTGATGCTAACATTTCTGGCGCCATTGCCGGGGACAAAGTTGAAAATTTTCCCAGATATTGAATGTCATTGAGCCTCTGATTCTGAAGGTGCATCAGGTATCAGAACCTTTGAATATTGCTACTATGCACCTGGCGACTCCATTGTGACGACTCCACTATGGCGAACCTGCCATGTTAATTGTGGATTTCATAGGCAGACACACACGGTCCCATCCACAGCTACCTCTAGCTACACCAGAAACTGATCTGGAGGTGGTTATCAGAAAAGGAAATGCATCTAAAGGAGAAGCTTCTGCCACCGAACCAGGTAATCTGCCATCTCCTTCTTTAGGAACTCCTATTTCTCCTCCTCAGTTTCTTAACAGGCCTTTTTCTGAAGTTTCCCGTTTCTTAAATTTCGGGAGTGTTCCTATTGAGTTTCCCCCCCCTGGTCTAGGATTGGAGGGAGAAATCCTTGTCACTCCCCTCTCCCCTAAATTTGTACCTGGGTGTAGACCCAGAACCATAGAAGATTTCCCCACTCCTAGCTTTACCACTCCTCCTCTTGTTACTATTGCCACTTTTGCACAAAGAGGAGCGTCCGTCGACTTAAACCCGTTAGCCTTCTCCCTAAAGCCCCTATGGTTTCCCATTCCACTTAAAGGCTCATTCCCAGTATCCCCTTCTTGAGCTCCTTCTCCTCCAAGTTCTCCTCCACCTAATATACCCATGGCAGGAGCAAATCCCCCCATGACCAGAATTGAGGTGATAATAGCTGCTAGGTATGCTCCTCTTGTCTTACCACAGCCTCTCAATGACCTCCCAGCATATGGATACCTTAAGCAGCTGCCCAAGTTTACAGGCGAGGGGGACATAACTACAGAAGAACACCTAGAAGCCTTTTACACTTTCACGGATGATAATGTTATCATGCACGCAGACGTATGGATGAGAATTTTTGTCCATAGTCTCCAAGGAGAGGCTAGAAAATGGTTTAAGGCCCTGCCCCCTGGATCTATTGATGGGATCAAAGCTTTGGATAACACCTTTTTGAGACAGTGGGGGGATAAAAAAGACTTCATGTATTACATGACAGAGTTTGGGTCTTTGAAGAGAAAAGAAGGAGAGTCCGTCTCTGACTTATCTAAGAGATTTAATAAAATGTATAATAAAATCCCCACTGAGATAAATCCCTCAGAAGCCTTGGCTAAGATCACTTACGCCAGTGCTTTTGATCCTAATTTCTGCCTACTACTAAGGGAGAGAAGAACCACTACTCTGGCCCACATGCAGGATGCAGCCGTGGAGGTAGAATCTAACATATTGGCTGTTGACCGACTCAGAAAAACTGCTGATAAGAACATGCCCAGGAAAAGGCCTGAAACCTCCTCATCCAGTCCCTCTCCCCTGCCCCTTCAGATAGATGAGACAAATAGAGTACTAAAATCACTTTCTGCCAGAATGGAAAGATGGGAGTTAGAAGGGAAGCCCATGTACAAAAATCCCCAGAATGACGATGGTAGAGGTTTCAGGAGACCCAATAACAATGGACCACAGGCCTTCCCAAGGGAACCAAAGAGGAAAGACATGGAAGATCAAAGGATCCAAACCCCTCTCCAAAATAACCTGGTTACTCATGAGGGAGGGGAGGAGATAGACGAGTTTGACCTTGAAATTCACTGTGTTGAAGAAGCTCCTCATTTTCCCCATTTGAATCAGTCTGCATATGAAGAATCCCTGATGAACATTCAAATTCATGAGTTAGGTAAAGGAGAAAAGGCCAGTCACACCTCTAACAGATACAATCTTAGGTCAATAAAGAAAGAAGGAGACTTTGACAGCCAAGACCAGCCCCTCATAGCAGAAAGGCCTACTAAGTCTGCAACAACCACTACTAAAGAAAAGAAAGCTCAGAATGCTTCGCCGATAGTCAAAGAACCTGTCTCTGAGGTAAGGGAAGCTCCTAAGACGATTTCCTCGTTTAATTTTGAGCATGAAATTCAAAATATCAGAATTCCCTTCCCCCTCTCTGAGCTAGTTAAAAATGAAGACTTCAAAATGTCCCTCTCCAAACTGCTACAATCTGAGTTCCCCCAGCCTCCCTCCAACTCAGTGAACCTTCAGGATGAGAAACTAGTAGTCATCCTATGTCCCATGGTAGAATAAAGAGATGATCCATCCCCTCCCTTCTACACCTCCCTGAACATACATGAGAAAGTGTTGCATAATTGCCTCATGGATTCAGGATCTTCCCACAACCTTATGCCCAAAATTGTCATGGAAGAGCTGGGACTGGAAGTGAAAAAGGCCTATCATGATTTGTACTCTTTTGATTCAAGGAGGGTGCAGTGTCTAGGAGTCATCAAAGACCTGGTGGTTTCTTTGTTTCAGCTGCCCATGAAGAGTGTGGTCATGGATATTGTGGTAGTTGACGTTCCCCCCAAGTTTGGCATACTGTTGTCAAGGTCTTGGATTAAAAGACTTGGAGGAACATTACAGATGGATCTCACATATGCCACCATTCTGGTCTTTGGAGGGGAACACAGGAGGTTGTACAGAGAAGCCCAGCTAGCCTATATTGTCAGTGATGAAGCAAACCCCACTAATCACCCCATATTTGCACTTGACACTGATTTAGGGTCTAGTTTGTTACAGATCACTGGAGCTCCTGAGGTCCCTTTACAGATCAGAAAGAAGCCCATTCTTAATCAGCAGATACCTCCTCCAACCACCTCTGTTTGGAAGATGTTCTTTGATGGAGCTTCCTCCAGTATAGGTGCAGGCGCTGGAGTGATTTTCATATTGCCCTGTCAAGAGACCATATCCCTGTCATACAAGCTGGAATTTGAAACTACCAACAATGTGGCGGAATATGAAGCTCTTGTTCTGGGTATGAGGGCTGCAAAAGAAATGGGAATTAAAGAGATGGCAGTGTTCAGAGATGCAGAATTGATAATCCAACAGGTCAGGAATGTTTATCGGGCCAAGCATCCTCGACTCATGAGTTACAGAAACGAGGTATGGGACCTGATTGATAATTTCTTCTCATCTTTGAACATTAATTTTGTCCCAAGGGAAGAGAATACCTCAGCAGACTCCTTAGCGGTCTCGGCTAGTCTGTTCAGGATCCCTCTGCTGTCGAAGATCCATGGTGAGTTTGAAATAAGATACAGGCCATCCATCCCGGACAATGTAAATCATTGGGAGGTATTCGAGGATGATCTTGAAATCAATAATTTTCTTCAGTTCGTCGATGAGTTTTCTGCATTACACATTGATCAAGATCCTGATCCCGAAGGTGACCCTCCCTCTGAGGTATTCTTGAATAAAATTGTTAATCACCAGATTATTCAGCTGCCTAGCAATCACATTCCAAGGGGACTAGTCCCTTTAGAAAGACTGTTCGACAAAAATGATGTGGCAGTAAAGGGTGGTGTTTCATATAAATATGCTGATACAGTCGAATGCAACATTGGCACACAGGAGGAGCCTAAGTTTGTCAAATTATCAAGCAGCCTGACCAACGAACAGAGGGCAGAATATAATGAGTTATTAAAGGAATTCACTGATGTGTTTGCATGGGCCTATGAAGACCTCAAGACTTATTACACATCTATCATTGAGCACAAGATCCCACTGAAAGAAGAGGCTAAGCCATTCAGGCAGAAGCTGAGATAGATAAATCCCATGTTACTACCTGTCATGGAGAAAAAAGTGAAGAAATTGCTAGATGCCCAAATCATCGTCCCCTTGAGATATTCTGAATGGGTGGCCAATTTGGTCCCAGTAAGGAAGAAAAGTGGAGAAATTAGACTCTGTGTTGATTTCAGGAACCTAAACAAGGGCTCAAGGAAAGACAATTATCCCCTGCCCAACATGGAACAAATACTGTAGAGGGTAACTGGTGCATCTAGGATATCCGTGATTGATGGTTTTTCTGGCTATAATCAGATATCAGTCATACCTGAGGACAGAGAAAAAATGACCTTCACCACTCCTTGGGGCACATTCATGTATGCCAAAATGCCTTTTGGATTGATGAATGTAGGGGCAACATTTCAGCGAGCCATGGACATAGCCTTCATCGGGGAGAAAGATAAGCTTGTGGTGATCTATTTGGATGACATAATAGTCTTCTCCAGGTCTGACAGAGAGCACTATTGTCATCTGAGAAATTTTTTTTTGAAGTGTCGGAGGTTTGGCCTATCCTTAAACCCCAGGAAATCTTTGTTTTCTATGAAGGAGGGGAAGCTATTAGGCCATATAGTATCAACAGAAGGAGTGAGGATTGATCCTAGCAGGGTAGAGACAATTCAAACCCTGTCACTTCCTAGATCCAAGAAGGAAGTTTAGGCCTTTTTGGGGAAGATTAATTTCTTGAGGAGATTCGTCTCAAATTTTGCTGAGTTGGTGAAACACATCACAGCCATGCTCAGGAAGGGAAATGAAGTGAAATGGACCGCTGAACCCAGGGAATCTTTTATCCAAATAAAAAGGGCATTGATTGAGGCACCTATGCTGATCAGTCCTGACTATTCCAAAGAGTTCCTAATTTTCTCTTTTGCTTCTTTTGATACAGTAGCATCAATCTTGTTGCAGAAAAATGAGGAAGGGTGAGAAAAACCCATTTCCTTCTTCAACAAGGCCTTAAGAGATGCAGAGATCAGGTATGAAATCATGGAAAAACAGGCCTATGCCTTAGTGAAATCTCTCAAAGCTTTCAGAGTCTATGTCCTGCACTCAAAAGTGACCGCATACGTTCCTTCAGCCTCTGTGAAGGACATCCTTGTACAACCTGACATAGATGGGAGAAGAGGTAAGTGGATTGCCAAGATCCTAGAGTTTGATCTGGATATTAAGCCCACCAAGTTGATAAATGGGCAGGGTTTAACCAAGCTACTGGCTGAATCCAATTGCAAAGCCTTGGGGATTAGCTTCATCAACGCCTGTTCAGAAAATCTGCAAGCTGAGTCGTCCAATAAGAATTCTCAGGGTGCCTTATCACTAACAACATGCACTTGGTACAAGGATATCTTGTACTTTCTGCTAGAATTGAAGCCTCCTGATGGAATGGGAAAAAGCAAGGCGAGAGCTTTAAAGCTCAAGGTGGTCAGATATTGCCTCATTGACCGAGCCTTGTACTGGAAAGACCCTCTAGGGGTATTTTTAAGATGGCTGGACCCGCAAGAAGCCCAGAAGGTTATGTTTGATTTCCATAACAGCCTTTGCGGGGGGCATCATTTCTGGAAGACCATAGTTCATAAGATCCTCAGGGCTGGATTTTACTGGCCTACTTTATTCGTTGATGTCTGCAGAGAAATTAGATATTGCATCAAATGCCAAAAGTTCTCAGGAAAACAACAACTCAAATCACTGCCATTAAATCCTATAGTAGCTTCAACACCTTTTCAGTAGTGGGGGTTGGACTTCATTGGAGAAATTCATCCTCCCTCAAGTGGTCAACACAGATGGATCCTGACTACGACATACTATTTCACCAAGTGGCTAGAAGCTACCCCTACCAGGAGTACTTCTCACAAAGTAATTATCAACTTCCTGGAGGATATCATAGCCAGATTTGGATGTCCCAGCAAAATCGTCTCCGACAATGCCGCCTCTTTCAGGTCTGAGCCTCTGGTCAAGTTCTGTGAACAGTTTGAGATTTCGCTGATCCACTCTACTCCCTATTATCCTCAAGGAAATGGACTGGCGGAGTCTTCCAATAAAAGTCTGATCAAGCTCATTAAAAAATTATTGGAAGACAATAAAAGGGCCTGGGATTCAAAGCTCAAATTTGCTCTATGGGCCGACCAGGTGACAACAAAGAAGTCCTTGGGCATCTCACCTTTCCAACTTGTTTATGGAACAAAGGTTGTTTTCCATACTCAGTTCGCTTTATTCGTGGCGAAATTCCTCGAAGACCTTGAAGGAGAGCCTGACCATATGGTCAGAAGGATTCATTAGATGGTGGAAGTACATCAGGTTAGGGAACAGGTCATGAACAGGGCCTACCATCATCAACAGAAGATCAAGCAAACCTTTGACAGGAAGAGCAGAAAGAAATATTTCGAGTTGGGTGATCTGGTGCTCAAATGGGATGTACCCAGGCATGATAGGGGCAAACACAGTAAGTTTGATGCCCTCTGGTTTGGGCCTCTCAAGATCTTTGAGGTATTTTCAAACAACACTTACATGTTGTAGGATTTGGGAGGCGAAGAAGTTTTTGATGGCCCAGCAAATGGGCATTTCTTAAAAAAATGTTTTTTGTAAGCCGCAGGCGGCTTTCTTTTGTTTTGTAAATATTGTTTTCTGTTTTCGTCTTAATAAATGACTCCATAGCCCAATGGATAAGGCACTGGATCTATAAAAAGAGTCCTTAGAGAATCACAGGGACGAATCTATCCCCCATGGAGCCTAATGTTAGTGACATTTCTTGTCTTGGGCCTGAGAGCATCCAGGTCTACAGGTTGCACGAAGAACGCCCAAGCATAGCACGTAAAGCCCCATTTCATGCTAAAAATCAAGTGAGCGGGCAAAATTACGTTGTCAACGGCCCAGATTCATCTATAAAGCAGATCAACGGACGACGGGAAATCATGGTTAGCAGAGTTGCACCGGGATTAGCACGATAGGTAGCGTCTATATTGCATGCAAGAAAGGATATCAGTTGTCCATCCAAAGGATGCATGGCGCAAGATCTAGTCACGTCGGCATTTCAGCATTCGAGAGTTCGAAGGGTGAGGGTTTCACGTCTTTCTACATCTCGAAGCCCCGAACCTCGAAACACCAATAAGCGCCTTTGAAACTAAGCCCATGGTCCTAGCACTCGGTCACATCAAGCGAGCCTGATATTGGAGGTAGCCCTCTTCTAACATCAAATGCCATCTCGACCATTCCTTTGGAGGACACGCGGCGTACATCCATGCTTTCGCGGTTTGGTCGATCGGGATTTTGAGAAACGTTGCATCGTGAACCCCCGGTGCCACAAATCTCAAAAGAATCGGGACCGTCCATCTGAAGGAAACACGGTGCAATAATTGAGCCATGAGTGGGGCCCTTCAAGATTTTCATGTTGAAAGTGTCGAGGTCATCTCAGCTGTTCATCCATCAGCAAGGCTTGGGCAAATTTAATTTAAAGAGGGCATAGATCTGGACGGTCGTAATCCATGCACTCAAATTCACGGATGAGGTTCCATTCCGCACCCCCTCTGTCATTCTGGATTTAACGAGAGGGAGGGGGTCTGGAATCGGAGATAATGTATGCGTGCATCTGGACGGCCCAAGTCTCAGCATTTATATCTACAGTCTGTATTGGATTCCGGACCCCCCCATCGGTTCTGCCTTTAATGGAGGGGGGGGTGTCCGGAATGGAATTTCACTCTAGCGGCCCCCCTATCTGTACGTGGCACGAATATGCTGGTCCTAAGTCCTCACCGCCTGCCATGTGTCCCTTTCACCCAGTCACCTCTACCTCAGCACCTCCCTCCATTCGCTGTCTCCTGTCCCTTCACCATACCATACCGGCACCTACAACATCCTCGTCGAGTATGCCACATCTTCCACCTCTCATCCTGTGAGTCGTTCTGCTGGTCCAGGTGGCCCCTCGAAAAGACCTCCATGTCCCCAAAAGGCAGAGTTGACCAGAGCCATTCCTGATCCCAAGATGGCAATTATTTCAGTTGTTGGAGGTGGTTAGACATCATCTCCGCCATAAAGGGAAAGTTCGACGACGAATTAAAAGCACGTTGGTTCACCCACAGGGCGGTCAGGAGTTCAATTGCATCTTCCATAGGTGCACGATCCGCCAGAGTCCGCATGTGCAGATTGTCAGTGGGCATGCAGACGTAATGTTTTTAATGCAATGTCTTGGTTTCGTTGTTGGTTTCTTTTTGAGTATATGTAGGCAATGTTTCCATTTTTGTAAAGGATTGATGGTTGAGCGAGGCTCCCGGTTGTAAAGCTTTATTGAAGCATTGTTATTCTGTTTATGCATGGACTCTTGAGACTTTTTGCCTTATGGATGTCAGTTTCTTTCACGTCTTTGTTTACACTGTGTTAGAGCAACTCGGAATTGGAGAATCCAGTTGAGTTGTAACTGTTATAGGATGATGTAGATTGGATCACTGTAATAGTTGCATTGTTTCTAATCGGTCCTTGTGATTTTCTTAGCACTGAGGGACTTGGAATTGGAGAATCCAGTCGAGTCCCCCTTTCAATTTCTTGAGACCCTGAACCAAGAGGATCTTGCATTCAGAGTCTTTCTTCTGCAAACTGCTGAAAAGCCTGTTTCCCGAGGCAGTTTGCTCACTCTTCTTACCAAGTCTTCCACCTGCTCATCTTTTAATCAACTCACTAACTAAAGTTAGATCAAGACCTCCTTTTTTCCTTACATACCAGACCCAGTCCCTGAGTTGGAGTGATATCTCCCTGAGTCTCTACCCATTTGATCACCCATTAAAACTATCGTGACATAAAATTGATGGGTGTCGGGCTCTGCTCCTGCTGCAATCCAGTAGTGACTTCTGACGCTAACAACCTCCATCGATTCATCCATCAATACAACCATAAATACAACCATGTAGTCCTCAATGGAGGAAGTCAAACAAGAATTGACCACCCATCTTGAACCTATCTTTGCATCACTCTGCACCAAACTGAAGATCCCTATAAATGACCCTTTCTCTTAAGCACCTCCAAAGATAGAAGGTGAACATTCCTCCCATTCCCATACCTTTCAGCCCCATCAGTTTCAACGTGACCTATGACTTCCATGGGTGGATGTGACCAAATTTGATGGCTCAGATCCCACTGGTTGGGTAACCCAAATGGAACATTATTTCTCTTTATACAACATCACAAATGACTTGGCCAAACTCCAGTATGGTGTTCTCCATATAGATCAAGAATGTTGGCAATGGAGAAAAACTTCTCGTCAAGGGTATATTGCTTGGACCCAATTTGTGACTGATTTTTATGAACACTTTGACACAAACACCAACCATTTGGGCCGTTTGACAAAGTTGAAACAATTCGGAACAGTAGAAGACTTCATAGCTGCCTTTGAGCACCTGGATTTTCGAACAGAGGGCATGACTAATGCTTTCTTTCGAGAGTGTTTTATTAGTGGCCTCAAGGAGGAGATTTGGGCCCATGTCCTCATGGCTTGACCCTCAAGTTGGGTGGAGGCTACTAAAAGAGCTAAAGAAGCACAACAGGTTGTATCCTCTCAAAACCGAAAACCCTCCTTTATCCCTCACCCTAAACCCATCACTCCCACTACTCCCTCCACCCCATTAAAGATCCAAAAATTGACCAGGGATGAAATGTTTGAACGCCAACTCAAAGGCCTTTGTTATAATTGTGATGACAAATGTTTCCCGGGCCACAAGTGTTAGGAATAAAAGATTTTTATGGCCATCTTTGAGGATATTTCGGAAGAGGATGTTGAAAATCCCCTTGTGTCTGAGTCACCTGAAATCACTGACATAACCCCTCCCTCAGACCCTCTCGAAGTAGAACCCATCATTTCCCTCAATGCTCTCATTGGCATCTCCGCTCCCCAAACCCTCAAGTTAATCAGTTACATCAAGCATCAAAAGGTCATCATTCTGGTTGATAGTGGAAGCACCCATAATTTTATTCATCGCTGCATTGCCCAAGAAACTCATTGCTACACCCATGCTGTCAAAAATTTCCAAATCATGATTGCCAATGGTGGTTCCATGAAATGTGGAGGGTGTTGTGAAAATGTGCATCTCCAAATCGGTGAATACCACCTAAAATCGCATATGTTTTCTATCGACATGGGTGGTTGTGACATTGTGCTGGGTGCAGACTGGCTAAGAACTTTGGGTCCCATTCTCATGGATTTTAAGGAATTAACCATGCAATTTGATTAGGAAGGCCACCAATAGAAATTCCAAGGCATCACTGCTGGTTCACCTGAGGTCATTACTTCCCATCACATGGAAAAGCTGCTCAAAAAAGGTCATTCTGGTGTCATTGCCCAACTCCATGCCATACAAGCAACAAAGACAGCCCCGGTGCCGCATGACCTCCAAGCCCTCCTTTCTAAACATCAAATGGTATTTTCCACTCCCCAAGGACTCCCCCCTTCCCGTGGTGTTCATGATAATTCCATTCCCCTTGTACATGAAATATTTCCTTCCAATATCCGTCCATATTGCCACCCCTTTTCACAAAAAAATGAAATTGAGAAAATGGTCTAGGAACTCCTTGATGCAGGCATTATCCGCCCTAGTACGAGCCCTTACTCTTCTCCTATAGTCATGGTTCTGAAGAAATAAGGTTCTTGGAGAATGTGTCCTGACTTTCGTGCCCTCAACAAACTGACCATTAAAGACAAATTTCCCATTCCTATCATTGATGACCTCCTGGATGAATTGAGTGGCGCCCAATTCTCTACTAAACTTGATCTTCACTCGGGCTATCACCAGATACGTATGAAAGAGGCAAACATTCCCAAGATGACCTTTAGCACTCATGAGGGCCACTATGAGTTTTTGGGCATGCCCTTCGGCTTGTGTAATGCCCCCTCCACCTTCCAAAGCCTCATGAATCATGTCTTTCGTCCCTTTCTCCATCATTTTGTCTTAGTTTTCTTTGATGATATCCTCATCTATAGGAAAACCTGGACATATCATCTTAGTCATGTGGATCAAGTTCTCCATCTACTCTCTCAGCACCAACTTTTCCTGAAACAGTCTAAATGTGCTTTTGGTGCCTCAGAAGTAGAATACTTGGGTCATTTGGTTGGCAAGGATGGCATTAGGGTGGATCCTAAAAAGATTGACGCTATGCAAGACTGGCCGCACCCAAAGACTCTCAAAAGATTGCGTAGATTTCTGGGCTTAACAGGGTATTATCACAAGTTTGTTAAGAACTATGGAAAGATTGCAGCACCTCTCACTGCTCTCCTAAAAAATAACTCTTTCACTTGGACTCCAATCGCCGCTCAAGCTTTTCAAACCTTGAAGACGACCATGTGCACCACTCCAGTTCTCGCCCTTCCTGATTTCACAAAGACCTTTGTGTTGGAATGTGATGCCTCAAGGAAAGGAATCGACGTTGTCCTTATGCAAGAGGGTCGACCTTTGGCCTTCACCAACAAGCAATTGTCTGAAAGGAATTTGGGCAAACCCCTTTATGAAAAGGAAATGTTGGCTATTTTGCATGTCGTTGATCTGTGGTGCCCTTATCTCTTGGGGAAACGCTTCCAAATTAAGACTGACCATCAAAGCCTCAAGTACTTTCTGGAACAACACATTTCCTCCCCGGAGCAACAAAAATGGGTGACTAAACTCTTTGGATATGATTATGAGATTATTTACAAGAAGGTCAAAGACAATGTAGTGGCGGATGCACTGTCCCGAAAATATGAAGAAGAAGGATCCCTTTTTTCTCTTTCCTTCATTGTACCCGATTGGCTCCAAGCTGTGTGCCAGGAATGGCTTCAAGATCCCAAAAGTTCACATCTGATCCAAAAATTGAAAACCAAGGCTCCGGCTCCCTCAGGGTACTCTTGTCTCCAGAATGAGCTTCGATACAAAGGCCGTTTGTATTTATGTAAACAATCAAAGCTTAAATCCATGGAACTTTCTAAGCTTCATGCTACACCCACAGCGGGGCACTCAGGGTTCACCAAAACATATGACAGAGTCAAACGTTCTTTTTTCTGGGATGGTATGAAATAGGACATTCGTAATTTTGTAGTTGAATGTGAGGTGTGTCAACACAACAAGGGAGAAACAGTCAAATCTCCGAGCACACTAAAACTGATTCTGATTCCACCTGCTATTTGGAAGGATATCTCTATGGGCTTTATTACCGGATTACCCAAATCGGGGAATAAATCAGTCATAATGGTGGTTGTGGATCGCCTTTCCAAGTATGCTCATTTCTACAATCTTCAACACCCATTTACTACATCCATGATGGCTCAAATTTTCATGGACCAGGTCTTCAAGCTTCATGGCATGCCACACTCTATTGTTTCTGATCATTACCCAACTTTCACAAGCAATTTTTGGCAAGAACTATTTAAGCTACAGGGCACCCAATTGCATCTCAGCACAACTTATCATCCCTAGACTGATGGTCAAATGGAAGTTGTCAACAAGTGTTTGGAAACATATATGAGGTGTTTTGCCTATGAAAAACAACATTAGTGGGCTCAATGGTTACCCCTAGTCGAATGGTGGTACAACACTTCCTACCATACAGCTACTCACATGACTCCTTTTGAAGCGGTATATGGATAGAAGCCACCTTCAGTTCTCTCATACTTACCGGGTACCTCGAAGGTCCAGGCGGTTGACCAAACACTTACAGTTCGAGAGGATATTCTTCGTACCCTTAAAGAGAACTTGGTCATGGCATAGAATCACATGAAGCAACAAGAAGATCAAGGTCGTTCTAAACGTCAATTTCCAGAAGGGGATCAGGTGTTTCTGCGACTACAACCATACAGGCAAACTTCCCTCAAGGCCGAGCATTGTCAGAAGTTAGCGCCCAAATTTTATGGTCCTTATGTAGTTCTCAAGCATGTGGGACAAGTTGCATATCAGTTAGCTCTGCCCAGTTAGTCAAAGCTACATCCTATTTTTCATGTTTCATGCTTAAAGAAGGTGATTGGAACTAGGTGCCAAATTCAAACCAACCTTCCAGAATTAGCTGAAGAAGGATCCATTTGGCTACAACCTGAAGTAGTTTTGGACCAGCGTGAGCATCGCCTGCATCAGAGAATCATCAAGGAAGTGCTAGTCCAGTGGAAAGATACGACTCCAACAGATGCCACTTGGGAACCAACTACCATTATGCAACAATTTCCACATCTCAAGCCTTGAGGACAAGGCTGTTTTTAAAGGTGTAGACATGTTAGGGTCCTAACCCGCACATAGGTAGATCAATATATTCGGATGTAATAAAGGTCAATATTAATAAGGCCTTTCAATAAAATAGAATAAGGCATATGTAAGAAGACCTAATAGAAGCTTCCGCTTCTAGAAGGATCTTGCTCTAGATGCTTCTCTTGATAGACATATTTAGTATAAATAAGGGTCGAGGGTATGAAAACCCTATCTTGGAGATTATTGTAACAGAGCACTACTCGACTGGAGGTTTCCCCCTCGAAGAGGCCCGTGAACATTGCTTTCCGAATCAAAGTGTTATTTATGTTGTTGTTCTTATATCATTACTGTGTTATTATGGAGATTATGTTGGTTATATTATTGTTATTCTGCCATTTCTAGCATTTTATTTCCGTTCTGCATATTTATTATATCTGGTATCTTGCATAGTGGAACCATCCAATAATAGTGGCAATAAATAACAAACCTTTTAAACTTCAAAGGTGTTGCCACTGATACTGATACTGCAATTGCAAATGCAACTGGTACTTCAACTGTAACTGCAACTTAGGGTTTTATGAGGAAACCCTATTCTTTCAAACTTCAAAATTTTGAATTATGATCCAGGGACTAGATGCGTTAGGATCATGTGAGTAGGCCGAAGCTGTCTATTTTCAAAAAATTCAAGTTTTACCCCTTGAAACTTGACTTGTGAAAATATGGACTGGTACTGGTTCTGGTTTCCTGGTTTTCTGGTACCAGTCAAAACTAGGGTTTGAATTTTTGGAGGCTCTATCCACTAAAATGGTGCGCTCAATTTGCTAAAGGATGTGCTAAGGTAGGGTGTGCTTCCCTATTTGTTTTTTAGTAAAAAATTCCTTTCCAATAAAAATACCTATTTTTCTTGTATGACAACAGTGACATTTTTGGTTACCCAGTGAAAGGTGCTCGATTCGGTTCATCTTTGATAACATGTTAAATTTAGATCTATTATTAAGTTATTTTGAATTTAATAGAGCATAACAACATAAGTAGGATCAATGAAAGAAACAAAATCACAAGGTACACAAAATTTTATCTTGGGAAACCCTCACGGGGGAGAAAACCCAACAAAAACTTCCTCAATAATACATTGCCAATACAATGCCAAGACTAAATACCAAAACCACCAAGAAAGGACTAGGACTGAGAATGCACCTCTCTCTCCTTCTTCTTGCAACTGTAACTACCTTCAAAAGATGCACACTAGAAGTGTGAGTGAGTGAACAAATGAGGCCCCTCCTCACTTATAAATAATAGTTGAGGAGGCTCTAGGGTTGTGTCTTTTCATCAAGTAGGGATGAATTTTTCCAATAATGGTTAAAACGACTTTATTAAACCCTAGGGGTCAACATCTCAAATACCACCATATAAATATGGTTTGACAATCCACAAAATGGGATTTGGTCATACATAAGTCTCGACATGATCAATCCACAAAATGGGATTTGATCTATAAGGTAATAACTCAAATATAATTAGAATATTCTTCTAAGGTACAATATTTCAACAAGATGTTGTAGATAAATGGTTGAATCTGCTCAAAGGGTATTTTTCGGTCCACAATTTTTTTTGATAGGGAAAAGATTACTTTTTCACTCCTCAAGGCCATCCCCCATGTTAAGGACTAGTGGGATACTTACTCTAAGCAAAGGTCCATATAGAAATCTGCAATATTTGCGGTCTCCCCCATAAGGGATTCCTTCATGGATGTCATTAAAGAATAGTACTACCCTATTGGAAGCTACAAGGACCAGTACACATGACCAGGAAGTTGTTTCTTTAATCTCTACTAAGCAATGGAGTAAGGTCATTTCATAGACCGGGAAGTTCATCTTCTTTGTTATCCAAGCTCACAGTAATAAGAAGCTCACCGCCACATCCATGGCCTCTATATAGAGCCTCTCTTTGCAACAAAATAAAGTGGACAAGATAGTGGAATAATACAAAGACATCTTCTCCTCACCCACCGAGGTACCGAAACACTTCCAAGTAAAGCATACAATTGATATAACCCCTAGTGCACCTCTACCTAATGGGTTAGTATATCATTTCTTGCTGATGAAAAATGATGAAATCAAGTGTTAGATCCAAGAGCTACTTCAAAAGGGGCACATCAGACCCATTTCCTCCCCTTGCGGAAGCCTGATTGTACTGGTGCAGAAGAAAGTCAGGACTTGGAGGCTCTGCAATGATTACAGAGCATTAAACAAAATCACAATCAAGAACCAATACCCAATTCCTAGAATTAATGACCTTTTTGACCAACTCAAGGGGGTAAATTTCTTCAGCAATATTGACCTAAAGTAAGGCTACCACCAGGTTCCCATCGAACCGACTAATGTATGGAAGACAACTTTCAAATCTAAATAAGGTCTCTTTGAATGGTTGGTCATGCCCTTTGACTTAACAAATGCACCAACCAATTTCATGAGGTTGATGGATGATGTATTGAGACCCTTCACCAACTCTTTTGTGGTGGTATATTTGGATGACATCCTCACCTTCAAAAAAAATTGGGAGGATCACATGTAGCATATTAAACAGGTTTTGAGCACTCTACGATAACACAAGCTATATGCCAACTTGGAAAATGCTCCTTTGGCATGAATAGAGTGCAATACTTGGGCTACATTTTTTATGAGCATGGGGTACATGTTGATCCAGCTAAGATCCAGGTCATACGTGACTGGCTAGCCCCGACCACACTAACCGGGCTTCGAAGCTTCTTGGGACTAGTCAACTTCTACTGACGGTTCATGTTGGGATTCTCCCTGTTAAGAACCAAATATCAATATAGCATAGAAAAACCTCATAATAAGTACTCAATGCCTTGAAAAAGAGAGAAATTCAGATAATAAGCCTCTTCGAGGGGGAACCTCCTTATTCCCACATAAATGTACAATTCCAAGATGATTCCAAATGAAAATGTCACCTTGGTATATATAGGAGACTAGGAGGTATAATTACAACTAATAGAATAAAGCCAACATAAATAAAATAACATTACTAATGTAATATGCCCCAATTAAGGGGTAATGAGCCAATATTAGGGATTTACATGCCCCTCCAGTTGAGACAAGTGTTTTCCACAACGCTTGAGTAACTCTGGATGCTTATGTATAAAAGACTCATCTTCCCAAGTGGAATCTTCAGTCTCTAGTTTCCTCCATTTAATGAGATACTCTAAAATGGATCTATTCCTCAGCTGAAAAAATCTTGTGTCAGTGATGGCTTCAGGCTCCAATATGATTTTTCCTTCCTCGTCAAGTTCTGGCAATATAGTTTGAACTGGGATCTTGTTGCCTATAACCTTCTTTGAGCACAAAACATGGAAAACTGGGTGTACTTGTGAAGATGCGGGCAACTCCAATTTGTATTCCATAGTACCAATCTTTTGCAACACCTTATAAGGGCCATAGTACTTTGGTGATAATTTATTATCCTTTTTGGCTTGCTTGAGGGACATATGTTTGTATGGTTGTTGTCTTAAAAACACCCAATCCCCTACTTCAAAACTTCTTTCACTACGATGTTGATCTGCTTGTTGTTTCATGCAA
>ML813158.1:79881-94189 GCA_009831015.1 Picea engelmannii
TACTTCAAAACTTCTTTCACTACGATGTTGATCTGCTTGTTGTTTCATGCAATTATGTGCCATGGTTAGGTTGTCCTTTAAGATTTGGAGAACTTGTTGTTGATTCTCGATGTGATCTTCCACTGCTTGAACCTTAGATTTTTAATTTAGAGAAGAAGTGATGGAAGGAGGGTGGTATCCATAGAGTGCCATAAATGGTGTCATTTTTGTTGCAGTATGAAAGGAAATGTTATACCACCATTCTACCAAGGGTAACCATTTGAACCATTGTGTTTTTTTATCATAGACAAAGCAATGAAGGTAGCCTTCTAGACATTTGTTCACTATATTGGTTTTTCCATCAGATTGAGGATGATAGGATGAGCTATGAGCCAATTGAGTAGCCAAACAAGAAAATAATTCTGTCCAAAAATGTCCAGTGAAGTTGGGATCTCTGTCACTTACAATAATCTTTGGGCTACCATGTTTCTTTTGAATTGTCTCCATGAATGCGGTGGCAACTGTACTATCTTTGAAGGGATGAGAGAGTGCACAAAAGTGTGCATAATTGTTTAGTCTATCAACAATCACCATGATGACACTCTTTCCTTCAAACTTCGGTAATCCTGTGATGAAATCCATGGAAACCTCCTCCCAACATTGACTTGAGATGGCTAATGGTTGTAAAAGACTGTTATAACCCTAATTTGCACTAGACATGCTTACCTAGCATCAGGCCATCTCAGATTCCTTCTTTCCCAAAACATTGCTGAACAACTCTTCTTAAAAACCACTTTTATAAAGGCCCATGCACCCTGCTCCATTATTGCATGCGTACACATGCTAGCTGACCCAAGACAACCCGCGTGTACCTACAAAAGCACGAAAAAAGGAAAGTTGCTGACAGAACAAACAACTTTGGGTGAGTTAACTAAAACTTTTGGCCATGCATGGCCGAGGGTTTGACCAAATACCTAGCTTCTTCTAGCCTATAAAAGAAGAGTTAGGGGTCCCATTTGGAAGAGGAGAATCATAGTAAAGAAACTATACCCGATTGCACATTCTCTTTGTCCCAACCTTTAGCCTTCCTTGTGCAAAGAGAAATATAGAGCAAAGAAGTTGGAGGACAGTTGTAGAGGAGCCTAGGACTAGGTTCATGGAGTAGTGGCTGACTTCACCATTGTAAGTTGATTTGTTGAAGTTAATAATAAAGAAGTACTTTTCCCGTCCCACCATATGAGGTTTTCATGGTTTATTGCATACATGTTGATTAAATCTCTAACCCATTAATCTATATATCAAATGCATGTGGAGTTCTTTGTTTGTCTTGTGTGAATGCAGGTCATCCTTGGGAGGAAAACTGCAGTCAAAGAGCGATCAAGCATGAAGAAGTATTGACATCAAACACCCGAAATAAGGTATGCTCACTTGATATTCTTAACTACGTATTTGCTTAAGAATAATGGGGATTAGGTCCGAGACAACAATAGAAAGTAGGAATCTTTAGGTCTTTTCTACATGCATGATAAAACCCTAAGTGCTAGTCCGTAGAGGGATTTCCCACTCACAACAGAATTGGTGACCATACTGGGAATTATCTAGGGTTTCTGGGAATATTGTTTGGGTATTTTTAAGAATTGGTTTCATTTCCTGTTTTTAAAGTTTCTGCAAAAGTCTGAGCTAACATAGATTCTAGTCTTCCATACCAGTTATCTCTATTTCTTTGCTTGACTGTATTTTTATTTATTTATTTTTCAAGACCCACAGAGGTACACGTGGCTTGTATAAGGTCTGTATGCGTGTACCCGCGCCCTACATTCTCATAGCCCACGTGTACACGCTAGTTGAGGAAGTGTCAGTCGTGTGTATGATTCCAGAAAATTTCTTTTAGAGAGACAATCATCCTCTTCCCTGTCAGAAGTAGACCTTCTTAGGGGTTTTTATGGAACTCTTTCTAGTCTTTGTTGTTTGCAGTCTATAGCTTAGGTTTCACCTCAGATTGGTTTGTTCTATGAAGTTTTCCTTGAATTGTTTTATTTTTTCTGTTAAAGTAAGTGTCCGAGTCTTCAAGAGATTCTGGTTCTCAGTACCAACAGTCTCTGCTTGGACTGGCTTGCTTGGATTTTTATTTGTCTCAGAGTTTCAGAGATACACGCGGCCTGTATAAGGCCAGCACACGTGTACACGCGCTCTGACTTTACACAGCTCGCATGCACATGCTTGCTATTGAACTATCAACAACGTGCTTGAGGAGAAGATTTTTGTTGAAAGTGAGGCAGTCATCCTTTCCCTTGACAAAAGCTATACCTCTCAGGTTTTTGGGTCTCTGTCATAACGGTCAGTAACTTAGATTTGATCATAGCAATAACTTTCATTTTCATTTAGAAGTTTTCCTCAAAATTTTCTTTTATAGGATTTTTAGACAAGTGTGAGAGTCCAATTTTAATTTGCTTGTGTGTGATTTTTAAAGTAACTCTTTGCGATCTGTGCTTAGGTCAGAAGTTTTTTTGGTTTTGACTTGTTGATATTTTTCCTTTTTTCTTTGTGAGCATTCAAATAAAAAAAAACCTTTTATTTCTTTGTTTGGTTAAAAAGTGTTGTTTTGCATTCGTAACTAGGGAAAAGTCTTTGCTTTCATAAGTTCTCAATGGTTTACTTAGATCATAAGTAGCTCGTAGTCGAGTGAAATATTTCTTTGAATTTGCTGTTTAAATATCTTAGAAAATTTTTAAGTTTGAAAAGTTGTTTAAGATTTGAGTTAAGTGAAGATATTTTGTTTCCAGCTTTCTGTTTATTTTTGCTTTCATCTTTCAAACATCACTAGTTTCACTTTCATAACCTTTGACTTAAGACAAGCCATAAAAATTAATGCTAAATTTAAAATTCATTAGACTTTTTATGTTTGTAGGGTCAACCAACTAGTTTAGGATTAGGGCCTTGAATTAGGTTGGAGAGGAAACTCTTCAAGGCCATTAAAATCAAACATTGGAGTCTGAGTTAGGGAGTGTCAAAGTCCAGTATTGTGAAAGTTATCTGGGACCCCCCTCTAACACATGGGATAAACATGAGGTCGTGTGTGGAAAGGTAGTGGATATAACCCCTCCAAAGCTGGACCAATTGTAGTGGAGAACACATATAGAGGGCTTGTCTTGGGATTCCGTCGATTGCATTTGCCACAGAGCTTTTGGGTCTAGAATCCATTCGAGGTACTCAGTTGTCTTCCATACCACTTTATTTCGATACCCTTGACAGGTTTCGGGCTCGATACCCTGCTCATTGTGGTCTACCTGACATTCGACTGTACCCGCCTGGTGACTGTTCGCGCACTGGCAACCCAGTTGCCTATCTTTTTAGAGACATACACAGGTGACTGCCGGGGTATACCGCAATACCTAGGAAAGACATCAGACCATGCTTTGTAGAGTATACCCGGAGGGTGCTTCCATGCTCGAGTTGCACTTGCACCGGTAAGTTTCTCTAGTGTTGGTTGTTGTAACTGTTCTTCCAATTAGTTTAGTGTTTGCTTGTTTTATCTTGTAGGGACTTTTTTAGTGTGTGTTGTTTTTTGAATAAATAGAAATCCCTAGAGTGTCTTTGATCTTCTCACACAGTGGAGGATCACGAGCTCTGCCGATCACGAAGGCTTTTGGGCTTATCGCCGGTTACACTGGAGCCATCCCCGCCACCACTAAGGCGAAAGCTAGACCAACAAGGGTCTTTTGAAGCGACCGGGTCACAAGAAATTGTGCCCGACCAACATTTGGAGGAAACGACCATTTTAGACTCTGGAGAGAAAGCTCTTGGTCCACCTGAAACTCCAACCACTGATATTTTGGCACCCATCATCGTACTGGTTCACCATTACAAGTGCCAGACAATGTCGCACGCAGCAATGGAAACAAATTTTGTCATTCCTTCTGGGAATTCTTCAATTCCCACTACGGTTGTCACCACAGGAGAGTTTCCACCTCCTAACCCACCGTCACCAGTCTGAGCTACCATGGTCTTGATCACCTCTACCTTGCATAGTGGTCTGATCCCATCTATGGCAGCGGCCACAACCCCTTTCACACCTAGTGCGACAGGCCCTCTGTTCTCATACATGATGCCTAGCTTAGGTACAAGTCTTGTACTTTCCTACTCCACTTCACAGACTTTAGCTCTGGGGGCAAGGAGCTCTAACGCTCCTCTGCAAGGCCACATGGGGGGCACTTTATCTCCTTTTAATGCTTTCCCTTATGGGGGAGGTCATATACCTCCTTCGTCCCCTTCTCTCGGTGGCACGCACCAACCATCCGCTAGGCCACCTGCACACCATAGTTTATTTGGAGCAAGGAGTTAAGGACCACCTTCACATAATATGCTGGTAGGTTTGACACCATTTTCTTTTTTCGATGCGTTTGGTAACAATGCCTTCTCATCCGTTGCTTTCCCAACTGGGGGCAATCCTAGTTTCAGACAACCTATTCCCATGCAAGGTACTATTCTTGCACAGGGGGCAAACCCATGAACTTCTTTCGCATCAGGGCCTTGGAATTCTTGGCAGGGATCCATTCCCTTGTTAGGAATGCTGATCTGGGGTAACTCTTTTCACAACCAATGGAATCTTGGATGAGGTACTATGCCTATCCCCATAGAATCGACATGGGGTAACCCTTCCCAAATTCCTCCGAATATAACGCATGGCCAACCATCTATGTCTTATTTTGGGAATCAACCAATGATGTCTCCTCACATGTAGAATCCATATGCTGGTCATGGCCATGGTTTTTACCAGAACCCAGGCCAACAACTGAACTTTTCCTGGCACCCTGGTGCTAGTCAAACTCCAGGTCCCTTTTTCCCAGGTTATTACCAACAACCCAAACTACCTTTCCTGGCAACCTTGCATTTTCCAGGCTTGACAAGGTTGTTGAATGACCTTATCTGTCATGATCCACATTGTCCCTCTATGCCGACGAAGTTACCTTCAGACATACCAAAGTTCGAAGCCAATCCTAACGAAGATCCATGAGATCATGTGACCACCTTCCATATTTGGTGCTCATCTAACTCGTTGAAAGACAACTTCGTACAATTGTGATTGTTTCAACGTACTCTCATTGGGAGTGCCTCAAAATGGTACATTGAGCATGATCGCTCAAGATACTCTTCCTTCGATGAATTGGCAATGGATTTCCTAAACCATTTCCAATTACCTGTGAGATACCACGCTGGCATAGAATTACTGGCTAATTTCGCATAGACAAAAGTAGACCATATTTCTGATCACATTAGAGAATGGAGACACCAGAAGAGTTTAATTAAGGTTCCAGTCCCACCAGCATTCCTGCTCGAGTGGTTCCTTAAGTCTTTGGTCCCATAGTTATTCAAATACGTCGTGATGTTGGGATTGTTTTCCGAAGAGGACGCCATCATGAGAGCTCAACAACTTGAGCTAATCTATTCTCAGTCTAGTTTATTATACAATATCTTGCCAGCTGTGCCACACTCAATACTTGATAAAACCAGATAGAGAGCTGGACCACATGCTGATGGTATTGTTGGTTCAACACAAACAAATCCTGCTGAGCAACTGACAAAGCAATTACAACAATTGTCTATACAACACATAATGGCCAGCCAAACTACTGCTTTAGCTGCCCCCCCTACTAAAGTGTCAGATGTACACACAGTGCAATCGACAAATCCAAAGGCCACCCAGTAGCCTGAAGGAAAGAAAAAACAATGAAAGAAGGGTAAGGGGGATATGAAACCCACTAATAATGTTGGTGGGGGAAACATTGAGAAACAGAAGGCGAGGTATCCGTGCAACCTGTGCGCAGAAGACCACCTGACCCACCAATGTCCTTGGCTTGCAGAGGCCCAAAAGTTTGTGACACAACAACAACCTGTTGTGTTAACCAATCCATTCTAGTATGGGAAAAACCTAAACCAAGCCTCTACAAGTGCGGAAGGGGGCAGTCAAGGACCCTCTCCGTCTTTGAACAATCCCGCATCTGCGAATGCGTATATGATGAAGGGTGATGTTTTTATATTGACTAGAGCGCATGACTATAGTAAACCAAGAGCTTCTGAGAAGGGTAAAGAAGCCGAACTCCCATCTCTTCCTCTACAGATTGAGAAGAATTTGGGAAAAACAATGACATGCATCCCAAAAGGCACGTTCAAAAAATCTTCTCACAACCCAAACGCAAGGGCCACCCAGAACTATTCTGTAGTGGAGGATTTGTCTCAAACCCCTTGTGCAATGTCCACTTTGGAGGTCCTCCAATGCTGTCCTTCCCAGAGGAAAGCTTTGTTAACTGCTTTAGGATCTACCGAGACTTGTAATCCAGGTACCATCATACTGGATACAACCAACTTAAAACCTCATCTGCCTTACCACATAGCATTTTAGATAGTAGTGGCTCACCCCACGAAAAATTTTACTCAAAATATTTTCTGCATGGTGGTTGATGAGGGTGCCTCGACATGCGTTATGTCATTGGCATGTTGGAAGGCCATTGGCCAGCCTGTTTTGTCTCCGTCACCTACTCTTCTCACTGCTTTCGACGGTCATTCATTCCAACCACATGGTATCATTCCCTCTTTCCCCATGTAGTTAGGAGGGAAGACCATGTGCGTTGAGGTAGAAGCAGTCGATGCGTCCCTCGACTACAATCTCTTGTTAGGAAGGACTTGGACTTATGCCATGCAAGCAGTGGTTGCTACAGTTTTCTAGGTCTTGTTGTTTCCACACGAATACCAGATTGTGACCATTGATCAATTGTCTTTCTCCAGACTTGACCCTTCATTGGGGGTGTCCGCGGTCCCGATGATTGATAATCCTCAACCAGGCATAGTCAACGTAGGGGTTGGTTTGTGCCCATATTTGATGGGTACCTTCGATTACCCGCCCCCTCAAGGCGATGTCAAGTTCATATCCAACCACCATAAGGTTGAGATTTTCCAAGTTTCATTGTTTCACATGACTTACTTCACCGATCTATGTATACTTCCTTCCCCATCGACCACAATGGATGGGACAGGGCACCTGGGCATGTCCATGCCCTTGTCTGTAGCTGAATTAGCATACTCTTTAGTCCAACAAGATTCAACCAACACAGTTCCAACTCTTGCACAAGAGTTAGATCCGCTTCTAGAGCCTATTTGGGCTCAAGGTTCTCTCGCTAACACCGATTCGTTAGACTTAGTCTTGCCCTCTGACGAAGTAGTAATTGAAACAATGACTAGGTCAAACAAACCTTGGGATGATCTTCATCACAGATCATACTTCCTCCCAGAGTTAAGCAGAATCGAAGCCAAAGAATTCACCTTGACTATGACTAGAGATAGGTCTTGTCCTATTAATCCCATAGCTACACATGAGGTCTATGCTGAGGGTAATATGGAAACCATCGCTGAAACCATACCGGTCAATATCTCTAGAACCCCTGGCATAGTGGAGAATGTTTTCGTCGTAGCTAACTGCTCCCTCGAAGAGATTCAAATCTACACAGATCTATTTAAAGAATTCCATGACATTTTTGCTTGGTCTTATGAGAAAATGCTAGGCATTGATCAAAAAATAGTCGAACATGAAATCACAACTTATTCAGATGCCAAGACTGTTCAGCAGAAGCTTCGTCCGGTTAATCCCAGGAAAGTAGCATCCATTAAGGTTGAAGTTGAGAAACTGCTAAAAGCCGGTTTTATCTATCCTATCCATTTGACCCAATGGGTGTCAAATCCTGTGTCGGTCAATAAGAAACAAGGCACGATTCGTGTATGTACAGACTTCCATGATTTGAACAAGGCCTGTCCAAAAGATAATTTTCCCACACCATTCATCGACCAGATAATTGATGAATGTGTCAATTGCGAGGCCTTCTCTTTCATGGACGGTTTTTTGGGATATAATCAAATACAAATCAAACTTGAGGACCAGCACAAAACGACATTCATTTGTCCATGGGGTACATTTGCGTATCGTAAGATGCCCTTTGATCTCAAAAATGCTGGTGCAACCTTTCAGCGGGCCATGTCTTTTGATTTCCATGACCTCAAGCATATAGTCGAGGCGTATTTAGATGATTTAGCATCTCGATCTCACAAGAGAACAGATCATCCCACACACCTACGACTTATCTTTGAGCACTGTCACTACTTCCGAATTCGCTTGAATCCAAACAAGTGCAGCTTTTGCGTAACATCAGGACATTTGTTAGGTTTCATAGTTTCAACAACAGGGATCATGGTTGATCCTCTCAAGGTTGAGGAAATAATTTAGTTGCCTCCCCCACGCGCAATCCTTCAACTTCAGAGTCTACAGGGCAAGGCAAATTTTTTAAGACGTTTCATCACCAACTATGCCAAGATCACAAAGGGATTTATGCGCTTACTGAAGAAAGATGTTCCTTTTCATTGGGATGATGTTGCTCAATGCTCTTTTGATGCATTGAAACATGCCCTCACAACTGTCCCTCTGCTTCGACCACGTAACTATAACAAAGATTTCTTATTATACCTGGCTACAATAGAGTCAACCATCGGCATGGTCTTAGTTCAGGAAGATGACTTGTTCTCAGAATATGTGATCTATTACTTGAGCCGAGGCCTCGTAGGACCAGAACTCAATTATTCTCATATTGAAAAACTTGCATTGGTAGCAGTCCATGCTGTTCAAAGGTTCCATCATTATGTTATGTTTCGCAAGACCACCGTCATTGCTGTCGTGAATTCATTCCAATACATGCTGACACGACGGGTAATAGGCGAAAATATCAGTAGATGGATAGTATTCCTCTAGGAATTTGACTTAGATTTTGTTTCAGAGAAATCCAAAAAGTCACTGGTCTTCGCAGAACTTATTTCGGAACTTCCGGTCGAGTCAGGTGATGTTGTGCCTGAAGAGTCACCTATCAGAGGAGATATGTTTTCGATCACATCTTCGGACCCCTGGTATGGAGATATACTTATCTATCTCCATACTTTGAAGTGCCCCACCTCTGCTTCTCATGATGAGCATCGACGTATACGCCATCAGGCTAATAATTATCTCATACTCGATGATATGTTGTATCGAAGAGGTGTAGACTGCATTCTGCACCGATGTCTCACTCACGAAGAAGAAATTATCGTGCTTAACGATTGCCATACCGGAGCATGTGGTGGTCATTTGTCTAGGTTGGAAACAACCCAAAATATTTTACGAGCAGGTTACTTCTAGTCGACACTAATCAAAGATTGTATCGAATCAGTCAAGAAGTGCCACCCATGCTAGAACTTCTCTCAGAAGATGAGGGCACATCCCACTCCCATGTTTCCTGTCATCACATTTGGTCCCTTCACCAAGTGGGGGATTGATTACACTACATGAAACCCTCCTTCAGCAAGGGGGCACCGTTATATCATTGTAGCCATATACTACTTCACAAAGTGGGTCGAAGCTATGCCAACGTTTAAAGATGATGGAGAGACTGTGGCTCTCTTTTTATTCAACCAGATAATAACAAGGTTCGACGTCGCGAGGGAGATTTTCATTGGCCATGGTAGTCACTTTCAAAACTAGATGATGACCGAGTTAACATCAAAGCTTGGGCTGCGGCAAGAACATTCATCACCCTACTACCCCCAAGAAAATGGTCAGGTGGAAGCAGTAAATAAATCTCTTAAGACCATCCTACAATGAACGATCAACTCAACCAAGTCAAATTGGAATTTGATGTTATACTTGGAATTATGGGCTTACCAAACATCTGTTAAGACTGTATCTAGTTTCTCACCTTTTCAACTCGTTTACAGGCTGGAAGCAGTCTTACCTATCGAATGTCAGATCCTGTCCCTAAAGTTGGCAGTACAATTATTTCCAAATATTTCTCCACTTGAAGAACAATTATTATACCTTGAGCGACTCAATGAGCAGTGTCGTGATGCGGCCTTGGCCAACGAGGCTCACAAACATAAAGTCAAGTGTCAGTATGATAGGTCCATTCATCCTCAGATTTTCTCTGAAGGTGACCTTGTCCTGGTCTATGACCAAGATAAGGACTCCATGGGGGTAGGAAAATTCAAACCCATGTGGTTTAGACCTTTCATCATAAAAGAGGTTCTAAAGAAGGGTGCTTATCGTCTGGTTGAATTTGAAGGGAATGCTTTGGCAGAGCCTAGAAATGGGATCTACCTCAAGAAGTATTACTCATAGGCAAGTCACCATGGGTAACTTTTTGTAACATATGTATAGTCTTTGTACTATTACTTTCTAGCTTCTTTTAGTATTATGGATGTGTCATTTTTTATGTTATCTTTCGCCACTGTGGTAGATGTCAAGTGAATCCGAGGTGTTCATTGGGTACGCAGACGATGCTAGCCGGCACACTCGGAGGCTTGCCTCTGCAGCTTGGGTAATTTTTACACCTTGAGGCCAGTTATTATCTTCTGGAGGTATATGCTTAGGTGACACCACAAATAATGTCGCTGAGTACAGTGCAATTATTAAGTTTCTTCGTGACGCCCTGTCATTTGGTATCTCTCTTCTCTGGGTCTATTTATACGCTCAGCTGGTTGTGTCACAGTTAAATAGAGTCTACCATGTTCATGATCCAACTTTACATTGATGATTCCTTAGGGTACATGCCTTAGAATGAAGCTTTGATTATATTACGTATTTTCATGTTCCTAGGAGATTAAACCAAATTATAGATACTCTAGCTAATCAAATTTTAGGTTGGCATCTCGCACACATATGAAAGGACATACACATAAACATGTAAGTACATTTTTAAAGGAAAATATGATCCATAAGACACAAAAAGACATAAAAATCCATATATAATATCATAATCACCAGAGTACATAGGTGGACACAAGCGCCTCAAAAGTATGACCAGTAACGAGTCATGGGGCTTATGCCCTCAAAAAATATATACAAGTAGTGCTCCCAGCACGTGGAAGGTCTAAACTAACTAAAGTCAAGGCCTGTGGGCCCTGTTATACTGATCAACAACATTTTCCAAACTCTGAAACAATCGGACCCACGTCCGTGATGCCCCCACTACATGAGGCTGCATAGATGATGGCAGATCCTCAATCTCTACCATAGGGACTGTGCAGTTGAGCGCGGTAAAGTTTCGCTCGACTTGTCTCAACACCCTCTCAGCCTCCTTGTCTAGAAGCTCTCCTTCTGCTATTGGACCGCCTGCGGCGGCAGGTGCGGCCCCTGGCCGAGGACGATACATGTTCCTCGCATAGTTTGTAAGTCACACTGGTCCCACATCTACACATAACAGACACATATCCATCAAATACTCTGGTATAAAAAAAAATGATATATATAAAAAAAAAAAACACAACAAAAAAATGATGCAAGCTTACCCATCTCTCCTCGCTCCTCACAAGGAGGTACTGGTATCTCAGGATCTCTCAAGAAATCAATTCCAGCATAAGGGTAATCCTCTATCACTAGGATCTTTCGTGATAGCCACACGAAGAAATCATCATCAAATGACTCATTAGTCCTTCCACCACCATGTTGTGGCAGTAACACTACCCATCTACAAACCACAGGAAGAGAGGCCTAATCTCCTTGTACCACCACTCGAGGACTAAAGCTCAGAACTCTTTCAAAGAAGAAAGAGCATAGAATCATCCCGAACTCGAAGTTCCTCTGCATATGCGACCGATAATCTGTCAACTACCTCTTCATACAATCTATCACTGTAGTGCTCAAGTAAAAAATTTGTGCATTTAAGCACTAGACTGCATAGTTCATCTGTGCACGAGACACCTGATGTAGAGCCACAGAACCAGTCATACGACCAATAAGCAACACAATTGCCTTCAACGATAAGTCAATGATATTGCTTATGGGCACCTGTGAGCTCGATCGGTTTGTACCATCATCACAATAAAGTCCTATCAATTCCAATATGTTATGAGGCCCCGAAGGAAATGTCCGGAAGTTTACTGGTTCCCCTCTCCTGGAGAGGTCAATCAAAAAATATATATCCTTTGTCGTAGGCACCAGTGACTGCCCCTCTAACATAAAGGCCTCTGCATCAAGATGCCAATAATCAACCAAGGCATTCAGTAGCCTAGGTTGTGCCCACATAAAAGGAAATAAGAAGAACTTGAGTAGCCCACATTGCATTAAGGCAGCCAGAACATTAGGGTCTTCCCCGACCAACTCACTAACCTCCTCATGCTCTCTTTCCCTCTAGTGAACATACATCCTACAAAACACCAAGTTTAGGAGGGTTAACCCTTGCTTTTAAAAAAAAAATTCATTCAATAAGGGGGTCCACGCGGGCTGTAATGAAGATAGTCACGTGTACACGCATGCAGTGTTTACTCTGCCCGAATGTACATGTTGCCTGTCATAAGACAGCCCATGTGGACCTAGGGCCGACCTTTTGAAGTTCGACACCCCCCCATAACTTGAAACCCAAAGCATAAATAAAGATTTAAATTGCAAGAGGAGAGAGTTTATACTTACTTGGTCCAGACAGATGGTTGTTTCATCCACTGTAGCTCCCGGAATCACCACTTTTATCAAAGAGTTTTTTTTTTCTCCAGAGTCAATTTCCAAATCAGCAATGGTGATAATGAGCTACCAACTTCTATTTATAGACTTTTTGGCCTCTTTTTGTCACTTTTTTGGCCCCCCTTATCATTTTCTTTAAACCAAAAACCATTTAGAGTGATTCAGGAGTTGCATTGGAAGGGTATGATCGGGTATTAGGACATTTTTTTTTAGAATTTTGGGTAACTTTTGACGGTCCATGGAAAAATCTCAGATGATCAACTTGAGCATATAGGCTAGGTTTCCACCCTGAATTTTGTATCTTGTTGTTTTTATCCCTTTTCCATAGCATCGATCCCATCAGGTTGCGACACGGAACCATCATTGCTACTTTAGAAGTGTCGCGAGTTGGTGATAGAGCTTACCAGAACATGGATTCCCTAGATAGATCCTGGTTGCATTATGGTGTCCTTGCTATCTCTAATGAATGTAGGCTCGGGGGTCCTTGTTGTTTTTCCTGATTACGAGTTTGAGCCTCATTTGCATGATTCCTTTTCACTCTTGACCTCACTCTTGGGACTCCCAAAAGACAAAACGGGTCTTCTTTTAAGCCCTTTTCAGACCCTCTAAACATGAAAAGATTGCCGAGCGATCTTGTGGCCTTTCATGCTTGTTAAATTGAAATTTGAAGTCACATCTGTCCGGCGGTAGTTTACCCCTTTTTCAGTTCGGATGGTCAACTGTACGAACAAAGGTATTACAATGAGTGGGACTGGTTTCATTGGATCTTGGACAGTTTGTAGTATTTCTGGTATGAGTTTCAGAATTTTATATCAATTAATTTGTGTGGGGCATGCTATACAAGTGAGATCTCCTAGAAAGGCCAAAAATTAGCAAGTTGTGGGGAAGTTACCGTAAATGCCACTTGGAACATCCAATTTTGATCAGACCTATGGCATTGTAGAGAATAAATATTCAATAACTACATAAAATAAAGTTTCATACCCAGAAGGGCCAAAACTTGGGAGATACAATAGAAGAAAGAATTTCTAGCAGAACCACCTCAAAATCAAGGTTCAAAAGTGATACTTGGCCAACATGCCACCCAAAAAGGGAACTTTTGCACCAAATAAGCCTCCAAACAATCCTACTTTGACTCTTGATGAAGGTGAAGAAATGCATAGGGACATAAATGATTTACATAATAAGATAGTAACAAAAGATGAACTACAAGAGATGGAAGCAAAGTTGGAGGCAAAGATGGATGGTTTAAAAGAGGAGATCATGGAAGTATTGAAAATTTTCGTAATAGAGAAGACACCTGAAATTGAAAATGCATCCCATGAAATTCATGATGAGGACACAAAGAAGGTGAATCAAGAATGGAGAAACTTCAACTTTGGGTTGACGACCAACCACGTTCCTAAGATCGATATGAGGAAGTTTGATGGCAAGGACCCAATCGCATGGATACTTTAGATGGAGCAATTCTTTGATCTACATAGTGTGCCACATACACAAAAGGTACAAATTGCTTCTTTATATTTAGAACCTAATCATTTTGTATGGTATTGATGGCTTTGATCTCACAAATCACTCGTCACTTGGACAATTTTCATGGAAGAAATGATAGCACACTATGAGGATACAAGGAGCGATACCTTCTTTAGCCAATTGATAAATCTGCAAGATACCAGATATATAAAATATGCAGTACAGAAATGAAATGCTAGAAATAACAGAATAACAGTAAAATATCCAGCATAATCTTCACAATACACAGAAATGATATACGAAATAGCAACAGAAATAGCACTTGAACAGAAA
>ML813159.1:13397-36536 GCA_009831015.1 Picea engelmannii
TGATCTAATGAATAATACATCAATAATAAATAGAATACTCTTTGCAGTTACAATATTTCAACAACCTTCACAACTACTTCCCTCTTTTTAGGTTGGGATGATCCAACACAAGGGAGTCTTCCCTAGCAACAATCAGGTTCCCTAAGGCAAGGAATCCAAGTCTAAGGTTACCTAAGTTACCACACACTTGAATCAACTACGAATAATAAAAGATTAGAGATTGAGTTGATTATTTATAATTAATTCCAGATTTGATTTAAGAGTTCGATTTAAGCAAGTTTGGGGGTTTGTGAAATGATTCTTATGTGTATTAAGTTTTAACTCCCACAAATTCCAGATCTGAAAATTAATCAAAGATGCTATAAAACTTGTCTTAAGAATGATTTAAAATTGAACCATAAGCCAAATAAATTACAGCAATATGTTTCAACTCTCAAATAGATATGAAATTATGATTTTCCAAGGCTAAAACAAGAGTAAGTTTGAAAATAAATGCCACTTACTAATCTGAATTTTACATGCATAGAACAGCCACAAGAGATTATTGATTTACCCTAATTTAATGCAGAAATTTTGGGGCAGGAAGATAGATTTTCAAAGAAAATGATTTTTAGCTTAACAATGAAAATCTACCAAGATGTCTAGTTTTCTTTTTTTTTAGGGTTTGTTATCCCCATTTTTGTGGATAACTGTATTAGAAATGGTATCTAGAGGCATCCAGGTTGCAGCCATGGAATGCCGGCAGATGAGCAGTACTTGATGGTGGCCAGCATGGACCCCTCCTCTATTTTGGGCAGCAGCTGAGCAACGGTTGACACCATGACATTGGACGGGCTTGTTGGACATCCCACGTACATGCTACAAGTTGGTAAGCCTCTAACCATATTGAGTACTTATTTAATATTTGAGGCATTTCTAGATTAGTGCAGATCACTCCTCTTGGTCATGAGACATTAGCTTGTTGGTTATACTTTTTTCCTAGTCATACCTGGGTGGTTGTCCTGGTCTCTTGGGAAAGTTAGGAAGCTCTTTGGGAATAGGGGTACATACCGGGTCTTGCTTTTGGATTAGTCAGTGTCATACTTTTCACTTTCCATATTCATATCCCACTATCCTTCCCACTACTTCTGGTGATTGATTGCTTTGATTGAGGACGAGATTGTTCCTCTTTCTATGGGCTAAAGCCCCGGGGGGTGGCTAGCAAAAGCCAACCATGGTTACCTGCTCAGAGACTCGTCCAGTTCGCATAGCACTTGTGAATGCATCGCCAGAGCGCTACATATTCTTTGGGGTGTCCAAAGCAAGTTAAGCATGTGTTTTTCAACACGAGACGGACAAGAAAAATAAAGTAAAAGAAAAATCATAAGAAATAGAAAAAATAAAGAATGCCGTCACACATGGAAAATATCGCCAGAGCGCTACATATTCTTTGGGGTATTCCCCCCATGCGATGACGTGGTAAAAGGCTAATATAGGACTTGAGCCTCACGGATAATAGGAACCAATGGTTGTAGCTCATTCCCAAAGGCACCCTTGATTGAGATACTACGGACCCTGTGTGTCGAACTTCCAACACCTTCGAAGTTAACCTACTATGTTTTTCCCCTTTATTCCTCTGTGACTTTGAAGATTCATTTCCTGGGAACCAACCTCTTCACTTTAGGGTGACTTAGCCTATTGGGATTCCTTGATGACCTTCCCATACCTTGACTCTGAAAAAATAATAACTTTCTTAGCTTGTGTCAACTAGGATAGAGGAGTGTGAAGGACTGACTACTAATGGATTTTATAACATGTTGGTTTATCTTGCTATGATTTTAGGCTTTCTTTCTTCTAGATGCACATGTCTTAATTTTTCCTACAGGTTCTTGTCATGTGTCATTTCATTACAACTTTGCAAGCATATTCACGTGTCATATCATCATTTTTGTTGATGGGTCTCATTAGGGTTTCAAAACCCTAGAATGGATCTCATATTTCTACTACATGGGTGCCAAAGATTTTTTGCAGACCTCATCTTCTTGATTTTAGACCCACTCGCCCCAGTTTTCAGCCTGATCAACGCCCTCCTTTATGGGATCGACCTCCCTTGAAAGGTGATGTCACCCTCCCTTTGGCACTTTTGGATGATTTTTGGATGGATATGTTGGAGTGTTTTGCCTTGGGAAGCTTGGAGACAGCTTGATGTTGGATATTTCTTGGTCCTCGAGCCTTTGGAGGTTTTCCCACTTGATTTAGAGGAGTTATTTCCCTTGGACAATGTGTTTTTTCACCCATTTGGAGGGATAGATGTGCCATGATGATGGTTTTTCCCACATAGAGGAGGTCGTTCCACATTTTTTTCTCGAGGATGAGTAGATCTATGCATTGACTAGCCTTGGGAGGCTCGCTACACTTCACCAACTTTATTTTTGAGAGGATCGATGACATCTTTTACCCTAGGCGGCTATCTTTTGGGAGATTCCCTTGATTATGGAGGGGATCGTTTGGTCTCCCTTGGTCATTTTTGACTCGATGAGTGGTTTTACCACTTTATTTGTTATTTTTGGGAGTTAGTTAGATTAGTTAGATCTAGAAACTCACTTTCTATTTGTATTTTGACCATTTAAAATAAAATTCAAATGAAAAATGGTCAAAGGTGGTTATAAAGTGAGTTGTCTAGGTTATTTTTGAAATATTTTGGGTCTTCCTAGGCCATTAATGATTTTATGGTGGATTAGCCACTTTTTATTTAATATAGGGAGTTAAGTAAGTGAGTTGTATTTAGATTCTCATTAGGAATTTATTTTTTGACCAAGTCAATTGTTTTAAATGGTCAAAAAATTAATTATAAGTGAGTTATCTAGAATATTTTTATTATTTTAAATTTAATTTGGTGAAAAACCCTAAAGTGGGTTAGTATGTGGACAAAATCAAGTGGAGGAAGATCTATAAATACTCCTCACTTGATTTTATTTAAAAGCTTGCTTGTGGTGGAAATACTATTGCTCTTGCACTTCTACTTTTTCGCTACACTTGTGTCTTTGGCTCTTTTGGGATGATGCAACTTGTTCATGGAGGCTTTGGCAAATGGTTTTGGATGCAATGAAGATGTCTTGGATCAATGAGTAATGTGCTATGCTATGCGATTTTTATCTTCAAACTATTGGTGAGACCTTTTAATTTATTGCATGCATTTAAAGCTTATTTTGCCAAAATCGATTTGTCAAGTGTTTAAAACCAAATTTGTTCTAGGGATAGTTAATAGCTACAACCCTAGAAATTTAATTTGTGGATAAAATTTATACAAGGATTAGGGAACTAAAAACCTTGTGTGAAGTTTTTATCATATTTTATTTGGACATTTTGGCTTGTGTTTTTCTAACCCTCTTGCAGGATAGGTGGCTCTACAACCTGTGAGGGAGATCTTTGGATTTCTTCAAGTTTTGCTTCCAAGTAATTGACTCCATTACCCAAAGACAAAGGCACTGGACTTGCAATGGAGAACGTGAAATTGTTCCTTGGGAAACTTGAAATCCACCCGCAAGTGAATTCTGACTTGAGGAAGAAAGTTGCCCCACTAGGGCGACCTCCTTGCCTACTTGGGCGGCCCTCTTTGTGGGGCTCTTACCCCTCTTTCTCATCACTCTTTCTGCTGCAATTTTAGTTTAGATTAGTTATCTAACCCTAGGTAGCCTAGATCTTAGGTTTTACTTGGTCAAATTTAGTAAGTAGATAGTCAAAATTAAAGAGAATCAATAGATCTATCACCTGGACTAATTAGTTTGCTGTTTTAGTAGCTTAATTTTCTGTTGTACCTAATTAAATGCTACAGCCATAAGGCTGATTTTACTGCAGAAAAATCAGATTGGTTTAGTTTAGTTTAGGCCCTAGTTTAGCATACTAACCTAGCTAGTTTTGTGCTTTAATTAATTGCTAACTATTCTAGATTGTTTTAGCTAGTTCCAGGAGCTTAATTAGTGATTCTAGATTAACTTTTCTTGCTGATATTTACTGCTGTTTTATCATATATCAGATCTGGTTTAGTGCTTAGTGATTGTTATACAAGTGACATCTTGCATTGCTAAGTAACTAGTTTGAATTGGCTAATTTGTGGAAGACATTGTTGGCTGATTTAATGCAGAAAATTTCTGTTTAGTTTAGCTTAGTTTAAGACCTAGTTGGTAGATTAGTTTGCCAACTTTACTTTCCTAGTTTATTACTATAACTGTTCTAGACTTGTTTTAGCTAGTTTTAAGTGTTTAATTACTAACTTTAGACTAAGTAACTAATTTGAATTGGGTAATTTGTGGAAGACATTGTTGGCTGATTTAACGAAGAAAATTTCTGTTTAGTTTAGCTTAGTTTAAGACCTAGTTGGTAGATTAGTTTGCCAACTTTGCTTTCCTAGTTTATTACTATAACTGTTCTAGACTTGTTATAGCTAGTTTTAAGTGTTTAATTAGTAACTTTAGACTTAGTTTTACTGCTGTCATACAATTATATCATATCTGGTGCATGTTACTTTGTTGCTTAGTAAACGTTGTTAAAGTGCCATTGGGCAAATTGTGGAAATATTGTTGGTATCTGGATCTTGCATTTCCACTATTTACTTATCTCCTTTGATCTGATATAATGTTAATGCTGATTAATTCAAGTGCTTAGTCATTTTCCTTTCTTATGCTTACATGGACATGCTATGAAATGACGGTGTTGATAATAATATAACTGGTTGCCCATTGGATATCACTTGTTTAATTTCTTTAATTTCTTACTTGCATAAGAAAGCAACTAATTTGGCACTTGTTTAATCAATTTATTGGCGGGGCTTGTACTTAGGCTTAGGATTGTAGCACTTAGGTTGACCTTGGATTGTCTAGCCTTACGGAATTTCGGGCTTTCTCATCCATCCTCATTGCCTTTTCTTCCTTTCCTTCCTTCACCTTTTCTTTTATCCTACCGTTCCAAGCTTTGTATCGTGACCCTTAGGACTTCCTTAGACCATCTGTAGTCTTCCCTTAGGGGTCACCCGAAACCCTTCCTGAGGTGACAGTGGGTTGTGTGTCCCGGTTGTGTTGTCCGTTGATTGGGATCGCGAAGGACTCTATGCGATCTACAGTTTGTGCGATAACAGGGCTGAAATCTTATGTGTAAGTTACCGAATTTTCAGATCTACTTAAACAAAAAGAAAAAAATGAATTTTGATTTTAATTTTGACTAGAAGAAGAATAGACTAGTTCCTAGCTACTAATTTGGGCATATGAGGTCAACTAAGGCTCTTCTTGAGAAGTTATAGGTGGACTAAAATGATAGATAGGGATGAAGAGTTCAAACCTATCAAATCGTTTTAGTTGCCTATGTAAATTCAAGAATGTCAATGGAAATTCCTAGAGCAGAAAATTTCGTGAGTCTTGAGAGGGGATCTACCAAGCAACAAACTAAGAGGGCGTACAACCAAATATTGAGAAATATCACCACACTTAATTTATTCCAAAAATAAACACCACAAGATTTTAAGAGAAGGTACTTACCCACAAAATTGACACACAAGACCATTCATTGACATCCATCCATCACATAAGCATCCACATGAATAAAATCTCCAAGAGAGCACTCTAATTAGCCATCCATAGCATAAATCAACAAGTAGACAAGAGTTTTCTCCACAAGCTTCTAGCAAAGTTTACAATGAGAGGTGTCTATCTTATATAGAGCAGAGAGATAATGACTTTCTCAATAGAAAAGTAATAAAAACATCCTAGATCTAGCCTAGAAATCCATAAAGAACCATTATCTCCTCAACTAACTAGGGAGATATAGTCAACAATGCAATAAAATACGAGGTGGTTATGACATCTGTTGCCCCTCATACGCACATGAGTGACAATTGTACTTTCAGGAGTAACTTACAAGGAGTTTTCTTGGCTTGAGGGTGGTTGAGCATGGTAGTCCTCCTTGAGGGATCATGTGGTTCTTTCGGTGGTTGCTTTCTAGGGGATTTCATGCTCCTTGGTTGATGGTCTTGGTTCATTGCTTGAGATGACACATATTTTCTTTGTTTTAATGCTTAGGTAACATGCTTCTAGTTATCTTCATATGCTTGGAGTCATGATTGTTGGTTCATGGTAGTGCTATTTTTGTATGAAAGATTGGTGGTGACATTGTTGATATGATGGATCATATGCTCTTTCTTTGAATTTGGTGGTGGATCATGATGTGATGATGACATACTCATTTAATGTTGGATGCCTTGATTTATGGTGTTGTTGGATGGTGTTCATGTTGTTGGTTATCTTCATGCCTATGGATCAGCTTATCATATGATGGTATGTGTTCCTTGCATTAGGTGCTGTGATGGAATGCTCTTGTGTTGAGATCTGATGTGATAGATAATTAATTCTCTATAGTGCTGACCCCCTGGTAGTATTTTGAGTACCTTAGGGTTTTATGGCTATAACACTTTATCATGAGGAACCATGCTTGAATTTGGGCATGCTCATGTTAATGAATCTATATGTAGCATTGGAGAAGATTATTCATTGATAGAGCACTTGATAAATGTGGATTTGAAGGTGTCTTGTTGTATCCCTGAAGATCATATCTTATCCACCTACAGTCCAGAATTAAGAAACATAGTTGTCACTGGTTTGATTTATTGTGGCTCAATCCTAGTGTCATTTCCAGATAGAAAGCTACAGTAATAGAGTATGAGAATGAGTTCTGGAAACAGTCATCTCCAACATTCATAAAATATTCATTGCATCTGAACACCCAATTGTCATTTCAATCTGTTCCAGCTCTCAAAGGCTCAGGTAAGAAGACGTATATAGAGAAGAATTGATTTCTTTGTGTGAGCAGAAGTTTTTCACTTGCTTTTCAGATCTGAATCATACACTCAAAGGCAGTAGTGAAGGGTTGATAAAAGCGTTTGATGGGTTTGAGCATAACAACATTTTGTGCATTCCTGTAGCATAAGGTATTTGTGTGAACAATCCAGAATGATTATCCTTCAAATTTCCATTCAGATACTAGATGATCCTAAGTATGCCATTGCATAGAAATGTATGCAGTCTTGAAGAACAAGAGTGATGTTCCATGTATGATAAAGGTTGTCACGACTCACAACTGCCTATAAACACTGAAGTAATGATAGTATGGTTGGCATATTTGTAACGTCCCCAACCACCCATGCCAGGCCATGCTACACTAGAGAACACTTTCGTTCTCTCACTGCGGAACATACTGTAACGTAGCCAACATCTGACTGAGCTATGCCACATAAATTTTTCTAACTGCATGCATTTAAAACATACACACACAACATTCTTGCGGAAGCTTTATATATAAAACGTAACAGACAAATACATTACGTAAATGCACGAATTCACACTGAAATAATAGTAAACATAGACATGCAACATATACAGGAAATACCCATAAGCATTCAGATAGTTATAAACACACATGAGATAAACCCATAAAATAACACATAAATAACAATGCAGCATGTAATTTATCACACAATTAACACTTATCTTTGTAAGAATATCACCAACTGCGTGTAGACCTTCCACGAACCTCCCAGCCTTAGACCACACTGTTCATCACTCTCAACAGTGAGTCACCCTCGAGTTGAGAATAAACTCCACCCGGGTAAAGGGATTCCTAACCAGGCTATAGGCTCATAGACGACAGGAAAGACTCCGTCACAGGTGCCAACTCAAACCAACAACCTACAGTTCCTCATTCCCCACATGCCTGCCCCACCCAGAAAGTGTGCCCCTTCTCTGCTCAACAGTCCTTCGGCTGCACCACTTCCTTTCCGGGCTTCAACAACAGGCTAGACATGAAGTCTTAGAGCACTGTAGCTGCAGTTTAGCACCTTCAGGAAATCAATTCCCAACAATTCTCTCACCCAGAAAATTGCTCACGGGCCTGACAACCCGCCTCTTCAATATCTCACGGGCCTGACAACCCGCTTCTTCAATCCCGCTCCCAAGCTAACCAAATACAAGAACATAATGGCTATGGATACAGGTTCAGGTACATACATGAAGGTACGAAAGATAGCTCAATGGGTCTGTGAATGCTCATGGATAATTGACTGGATGACTGAATGATGGTCAGAGTGATGGAAAAGATGGGAAAACGAACTAAGTCCAAACTATATGTATGCATGTCTCCAACTTGACACTTGTCATGTTGGGAGCTACTTTGGCCCACTTGTCCCCAACTTTAGAACTTAGGATAAAATAATTACCCATACCTTATATTTTAAGAAATATTAATATAATATTCCTTTTTGGTTTAAGATCCCTAGCTTAGCCCCTTTTTTTTAACTTTTAGCCCCTCCCTTTCCCTAACTAGTGGAGTTTAGTCATCCATACTCTTTTATCATGGTTGGTCTGGACGCAGCAATGTATTTTATATTAATGCCGAGACATATCCAAAAATAGGCGCATTGGCCTTTAACATCTAGGCTCTCCGGCCTAATCAAAACATAAGCATCCTAGCTTATAATAACTTGCTCACCAACCTATAAAACACATCATATACATAAAGGCTTGCTGGCCTCAATATCGCACGCACTTAAGTTGCTGCGCATGGTATCCTGAATGTGCACACTTCATCATTTTACTACGCAGTACATGCCCGCACTATGCCATGAAAGGTGCATACAAAAAATGATATCAAACAACTCACCATCTTAAATACATTTGCATTTACATTTACAATTGGGTTCGGCCTAGGGATATTACAATCCCCTCCCCTTATTTATGCACTTTCCTCAGTGCATCATGTACACACATACAACAAAATTTTCAAAAATCCTAAAAAAGATGCGGGTATTTTGCCCGCATTGCATCCTCATGCTCCCAAGTAGCGTCCTGAGGACCGTACAAGGTCCATTTGACCTTTACAAATCCAATGGCTCGATTCCAGAGCTGTTTGATTTTCTGGTCCAGAATGCGTACCGGATGCACTTGAAAAACGCCTTCTTGTTCCACCTGAATCACATTCCAATTAATAACATGATTAGCATCAGGTATATATTTCTTGAGCAATGATACATGGAATACATTATGAATAGACATAGATGCAAGCAATGCAATCATATAAGCTACTGGACCCATCCTTTCTAGGATTTCAAATGGCCCACAATAGCGAGCTGCCAACTTGGAACAATTTCCCAACTTCAGGGAACTTCTGTTGGCCTTTACTTTCAAGAATACATGGTCTCCCACTTTAAATTCCCTGTGAGTTCTGCCCTTATCAACATAACTTTTCTGTATATCCCGGGCAACCTTTAAATTTTGTTTTATTTTTATTATTTGCTCCTCCATTTCCCTGAGCAAATCTGGCCCAACCACTGCTCTGTCTGCTGGGTTATCCCAGCTTACTGGTGTGTTGCATTTCCTACCATAAAGTGCCTCAAATGGGCTCATCTTTAGAGATGCTTGGTACCCATTGTTATAAGCAAACTCTACCAAGTGTAGGTAGTCTTCCCATTTGGATGGTTTATCCATCACATACATCCTCAACATATCTTCAATCACTTGATTCACCCTCTCTATTTGTCCATCTGATTCTGGATGATAAGCTGTACTAAAATTCAAATTTGTTCCAAATCCATTAAATAATCCCTTCCAAAATTTTGAGGTAAATTTTGGATCTCTGTCAGACACAATTGTCTTGGGTATGCCATGTAATATAGCAATTTCCCTCATATAAACATCAACAATATTGGCTGCCTTGTGAGTGAGCTTCACTGGAATAAAATGGACAACTCGGGAGGTGTCTCAGACGTTTTTTCTGCTTCTGCTCCTGGATTCTTTGTCCGTGGGACTTCTTTGCTTTGTGAAGACCCTTCGACCTCCTGTGGGTTTTCCTCGGTGTCTTCTTTATTCCGTGTTTTCTATTCGAAGCCTGGGGGGGATTTTTTCTTGTTCTGAAGGGGATGTTGTTGTTTCGCCCTGCAATACTTTGGGCAAACTGCTTCGTCTGTGTCTCTGGAAAGTTAGAAACTGGTTTGCAAATCGGATGATAACACCTGTACCCTGTCTAACACTTTCTCATAGGTTTTGACCCCTTTGAAAATGTCATCGCGAGGGGATTCCTCATGTTCAAATGCTTTCATGCCACAGTGATCCATGTGGCTTCCCACTATTTGATAAGGGTTGTGCTTCCTATGTTCGAGATTCACCAACTTGACCTCCTCTAGCGCTGCAGCTTCAACCTTGGAATGACCCAGGTTGAGTAGCGAAAACCTTCCAATCTGTATGGGAAAGACTGGCCAAAACTTCTTTTGAGTTGTCTTCAGTTCTATTCCAATACCGCCTGTTATTATCTGATGAGCTACCTCCCTGCACACTAGCCTGTCAGGGAGGAATTTGGGAAGTGCATGACGAGGGATAGAATATCTGAAAACCTTGATATAGGAGAAATTCTCCTCAATAAACCAATCGGCAACCGCCTTGAGATTTCCTATGACCGACTCCGAAATACGGGGGGGTGCACAACCATACAACATCTGATGCACTGATATCACCACAAAATGACAAATTTCGTAAAAAGAATCCGTAACATTTTCTTCCCACAACTTAGAATGATATTCATGAATTGGTTCAGTGCAGGTTGGGTTCCAACTCCAATTCATCAAAGGGAAAGGAGTCGTGAAACATATAGTGTCCATGATATATGCCGACATGTAAAAGGCTATTGGTCGGCCATTATATCTCGCGGTTTGATACTCCATAACCTCCTTAGCTAGGTTATCTGATAGGATTTTGTTCCAATTGAAGCTATAGCCTTCGACTGTTTCATGTAAAAAGGGCACCCATTCTGCAGGAAAATGGGTAGGACTTTTCTTTTCGAAAAGTCTACATAACATCATAGCCACATAAACCATGTACTCATTCAAAGAGGCTGTGGCATAAACGTTATGGGTATCGGCCTTGAATTTTGGTGGGTGTCTCCACCAGTCTTTGATTATGCCGGGGTATGTTTGGTCTACTTCTGTGCATTCTTTCCTTTGAAATTCACTTACAAATTCTTTATTGTAAATGTACTTGGAATTGGGAGACAGTTTATACATTACTTGTATATGTTCCGGTCTGAAAGAGCCGATGACGACCCCTTGGCTGTCCATAATGCTTCTGGTTTGCACGTCCGTCCTCTCCAAAGACCAACTGATCATGTCGTTGTATGTCATGAGTCGTGGGTGCGTGGCTACTTTATGAAGTTCGGACTCTGCTATGTCCCGGAGTTTGTTTTCAGAATCATCGAGAAAATTCTTGATTTTGTAGTCCAGGGTTTCAAAAATTTGCCTCCATGATTTGATGGAATCTATGGCATGCGGTGTAGTATCAGACACAACATCTTCTTCTGGGCTTGAACTTTCAGCTGCTTCTTCACTTTTCCTGGGTGCCTTTCTAGGTTCATAATGTTCGTGTTTAGAATGAATTTCTGTCGCAGAGAGAAATGCATCAGTTTGCTGAATGCATTTCGCTTCTGAGTCTAAACAATAAGAATGAAAATTCGAAGAAACCAAACCTTTATTAACCTTTAACTCTTCTTACGACGGACGTACTGAAATAGGTGATAAAACTTTAATGTCTTAATGAGGGAGATATGCCCAGAGATACGCAGTTAAGTCAAAAATATCTCTATTCGTCCGTTACAGATATTACCGTATATCGACGATTTCAAACTTGAGTTTCAAAAGCACTGCTTTCACTAAATCCCGAAATGTGAAACGCGAAAAGTCGTTTTAATCTTTAATAATCTCATTTTAAACTAAAATTCGTTTTAAACTTTGTTAAAGAAAATTCGCGATTTCGCATTTCGGAATTTCGGGGATCCTGTACCCATGAGATATGTCATGAGCAAACCTCGAATCGCGAAATCACGATGGGATTAGTTTAGACGTTGATTACTTGTATTAACGCTTTAATCAATTAAGATTAGTAATTAACTTCTTCCTTTTGGAAAATCGGGGACCGAGAGTTCAAGGGCTAGCGCTTTGACAACACTTTGATACAAAGAAACCCGAATCGCGAAAGATTAAGTTGTTGATCGTTTTTAAGAGTTTAATTAATCACAATTAGAGGATACTTTGTGAAACACGCGTCGGGGTTTATAGCACCTACTTTTTTGTTTTATAATATTACTTTAATATAAAGCCTTTTAGGGATTTCGGCACCGGGAAATCTGGAGTTGTTAATTAGGAAAACATGCTTTGTGAAATGTTGAATCCCGAAATGCGAAAAATTGAAAGACTTTTGACTCTTTTTTAGGATTAAGGGCGGCTCCATGACTAGGAAAAAACAAAGCTTCAGGTTTAAAGGGATACAAAATTAAACTTCGTATCAACAAGATATATGTTTTAAGACACACTTGGAGGTTAGACATTTTGTAGGATTTTGAATGCTAGAGGCAAATAAGGCCATATAGGAGCACCATGCTACATTGGGGGAGCATGTAGTGATATATTTAACTAGTGTCCTACATTCTCTAGTCATCTACCTTTCAAAGATCACAACATTACATATTCTACATCACAGGGTGTCTATATATAACCTTGGGGTAAGGGCTTACCTTATACTTGCTTTGAGTAGTGGATCTTAAGTAACTCTTTACCTCAATAATCTTGTAAAATTCTAGTCATCAAAACCTATCATTGAACCGATTCAAGGTGTTTAGATCACATCACATGGATGCATATAAGCCTTTGACTTGCCCTCTTGAAATTGTCTAAGTGACTCCATAGCCCAAGTAGGTGAGGCAATAGTCTCCTTTTCACTCGTCACCATAAATCCATCTTATTTCATCATTTTTTCCCATACACATTGTTTCTAGGTTCTCTTTACTCCCACTCATTACTACACAAAGTGAGCTTAGTTAACCATTAGGGAAACCCCCCTTGTCTAGGAACCTTTCCTAAGTCTAAAGTGAGAGGAGAGTTGGTGAGGGGACAGTGGCCAACCTCCTGAGTTCCACAAGGCTAGCATCTTATTTTTGGGGCTTGTTAAGGCTAAATCTGACACCTTAGGCTTTAGGTTGGTTGTAGATTGAGGGAATCAAACTAGGCTTAATTTAGGGGTGGATCCCCTCTCGTTTTGGGTTGGTGCATGCCAACCACAAGGAGGCTACCCTAGGGCATGCTGCTTAATGGATGCGATTTGACCTGCAAAACACAAATCAAACAAGCACAAGATGGTTTTGGGATGAGGGTTAGATAACCTCACCCAAAACTTGCATAAAAATTGATTTTAGATGAATTTTGGTGGAAAACCCTAAGCAGAGCGAACCATTAGAATGTAAAAAGACAGTAAATCAAGAAGGAAGAGCGCTTCAAAGGTGCCAAATCGACCCCCAGTGAAGGATGAGCTTCAAACACTTGCCATACCTGCCATTAGTTAGAAATCCAATGCAACAACAAGAATCTAGGCCAAAATCAACACATAAGTCTCTTTATTCATGTCAAATCAGAGGAATGGCTCCATCATAGAGAAAAGCTAAGAACTGTTACAATGATCTCCAAGAAACTGAGAATTTGAAGCTAGAATAGAATGAGAGAGTAATAATGCTCCTGCAATAGAGTGATCAACCTGTCAACTGTGGAAGAATGCTACATATATAACTAAATGCATGAATAATTCACCTTGATGTTTCCAAACTGGGCAAAAATCTAACCAATATCCTTCGCCCAAGTGTCAATCTGTCCACCTGTCATGTGTCACTGCATGAATGCTTGTTAAAACTGGCTGAGCGAACTTTTCCCAAGCCATCTGGTCAAATCTGGGGGTTATTTGGAGAAGAATGGAGTTCAAATGGGTCAAAACTGGTTAGGTATGAGGAAGTTATGGCAAAAAAGGCAGGATGGGCGAACCTCATGGAGAGAAATAGGTCGCCTAGGTTAAGGGAATGAGGGAAAGTTAGGTCGCATGAGTGAAAGAGAGGAAGGAAAAGGGAAAACGGAAAAATTGGAAAGCTAAAAGCAAAAACTAACGCAGGAAAAGGGGAAAGCTGGGAAAGGGAAAAAGATAAAAACTAAAAGCGGAAAGCTAAAAGCTAAAAGCAGAAAGCAAACAACTCGCCCAGTTTGACTTTTGACTTACTTTTAGAACACTTTATGACTTTGGGAAATTTCTTTGCTTTGTCCAGTTTTTATTTAGCAAGTGTTGGAGGACTTAGTGGGCCCAATTTTAGGAGGAAAAGGGCCCAAATTTAAGCGTGTGGGCACCACATGGGTTGCCACCTCACCCTGCCACATCATCACTTGTGCCACCTCATCACCAAAAAGCAAAGTTGTCCAAATAGCATCAAGTTTATACTCATTGGAAGCAGAATTGGACAATGAGCAAGAATATGCTGTCAAATGACTGATGTGGGGTCAATATAATCCTCATGGGCAAGAAGTGTCCCATAATGCTGCAAATCTCTCATACTCAAACCTGGAATTGAAACCTCTTCCTGTAATAATTCGGAAATCACTGAAACAAGCTCTAAACTCAACTCATGTAAGAAACCATCCTCTAACTGACTCGAACAAGAATCAATGTGCCCGGAAAACCTCTGAATGATGGTCCTGTGCTATCAAGAATAACCTCTGAATGCCAGCCTGAAATGATAGATTGGCCCTTTGACCATCCAAATCTCAAGGGTGCGATTTTGGGGTCAACAAATGGCGACTCAAGGGGCGGGACCCCCTGTGGGTCTTGAGGATGAGTCTTTCCTGTGACTAGGTTGGCTGTAACAACCCTCAATAGCTGTCCAAAGACTGCTCCAAGACTACTACAGGTCTGCACTCTTCTTTGTTGCTCTAGCCCACCAAATCAGTTGTCACAATCAACAACCAGCTATCCAGAACTTGTTGCCCCTTAAAAATGCTTCACAAACCTGTTTTCCACTTGTGGCAACCTCTAACACAACCCAATAATGCTGCTGCTGTTGCTGCCTTCTTCTTGCAGGCCGAGCCTCAAAATTGGTAGCGAATGACCTAAACTAGCAAGCCAAGCCTCCAGAACAAGGTGGCAACCTTCAGAACGTGCGGCTAGGTTCTTCTTGTAGGCCGAGTCTCCTCTTTACCTGCGACTACCCAAAACCACCTCTCAACAACAAAATTGAAGCCCCATTTGGTTGCTGACTGCCTTAGCCAACCACAGGCTGCCCAAACTCCAGCAGAATAGACCCAACACTAGGTTCCTTAGTACTGGCAGCCTCATCCAAACATAAACTTGAGGCAAGCTGCCCCTCCTATGCAGGTCGAGCCTCAAATTGCCCTACTCGACCCTCCTCTCCAAAGAACCTGCCCAAAATAGTCACAAAACAACAGATATGAGGCTCCACTTGTCCCTCTCCATGGCTGGCTAAAGTCACCACACTTTGTCTCCTCAAGAATGAATGTCACATCATCCTTCTCTCCTTTATATACAACTCTAAGGGTGATTAAAAGCCCCTAACTTAACTCAACATTAAATTAGACTTGTTTAATCACACATGTGGGTGTGAGGCCCCAACATGTGACAATGAAGCCCCAACATAAGCCCACAAGGCCCCAACTCAATATACAAAGGGGTTTTCACCAAACAAAAAGTGCAATGTGGTGCCAACGACAATTCCCACATGCTTAACACCCAAGGCCCCGTTGATTAATTGGGTTGGTTGTCATTGATGTCAACCCTTGAAGAAAGTCTGGTAGCGAATTTCGGTAGCACAAAGGTTTGGGTAATGGACTCAAGTTTGTTTGATGTATAATGGTATGAGTTTTGATATATTTGCACGTAAGACTATTCTAGATGGATAGTACATGCCATGCCATTTTTGGTGGTATGTGGAACGTCACATAACTCCTCATGGTTTGAGAGTTATAGCCTTACAAAGTTGGAGGGTCCTCATATGTTGGCTTGAAGTCCCAAAAAGTCAAAGAAGTCAAAGTGTTTGCAAAGAAAAGATTATTTAAATAATAAAGTGAAGTGACAAAGTCAAAGAGGATTATTTAAATAATAAAGTGAAGTGAGAAAGTCAAGGAAGATTATTTAAATAATAAAGTAAACGGAGAACTTTCTAACTATGGAAAGTGGTTATAAGAAGGTTAACCCTAAAATGAGGAAAATGGGTTAAGTAGTCAAGTGGCTATTGGATATATGGACAAGTGACAAATTGGGCAAAGTTGGACATAAGTGACTATGTGGACAAAGTGGTCTAGAAGATGCTTCTAAGGAAGCTACATGAAAGTATAAATAAGAGGCAAGACTCTCTCATTTCAATCACACTTGAGCATATTGAATATCTACATGTGACTAAGGTAACCAAAGGATATCTAAGCCGAATTTTAGAGGGAAGGTGAAGTAAAGAAGGCCAAAATTCAAGGGAGAAAAAATTCTTTTGATGAGGCTTTCTAAGGTATGTTATTTACAGGTCATCTCAAAATTTTCGCAATAATTTTTTTTCTAGAATGATTCAGAGGGTGAAATTGGGAGGCAATTGAGGAAACATATCCAAGTAGTTGTGGTACGAATTTGAGCTTGTGGGTCGTTGTATTTTTGGATTTACACTCCGTGGAAAATAGGGTTTGTGGCTAGTCCTGAAACTAGTCTAAAACAAATGTTTCAGGTAAAAACGTCATAACTTCTTCATAACAGATCCAAATTCAGTAAGACTAAATGTGTTGGTTATAGTACAGTCTGTAGTATTTTGTGTACAATTTTCAGATCCATGCAACAAATATTCCGTGCGGGGCACGCTCTACAAGTTCGCTCTCTAGAATAAGCCAAAATTCAACAAGGTATGTCATTTTTGCTATAACTCCTTTTCTGAGTGGTTCCAAGTAGTGAAGTCTGGAGGAATTGCATAAAAGACACTGAAGAACATTGCGTACCATTTTCAGATCTTTATTCATTACAGGTACATAGTTATGATTATTGCAAGTTAGGGTTTTTGACTAATCCAAAATTAGTAATGTGAGACTAAAGTAAAGTTTTCTGAAAATGCTAGTCTCTTGTTGTTAAAGTTAAGGAAGGTTTGTAGGTATGTGATCATATACACCAGGTCTATTATAGAGTTACAAATTAGATTTTGATGATGAAATTGATGAGGGATTTTGGTTGAGGTTATGGTACAGGTTGATTTCAGGTTGAGATACAGGTTGATGCATGGTTCATGTTATTGGTACAAGTTGTTTGGTGCATGTTGATTGGTACATGTTTACAACAGTATATCTCACAGTAATAGTGTGGCAGTGGTTCCATCATTCTATTTATACGTCAGGGCGGTTGGACGGGGCAAGGACATGTGGTTGTAGCCACCTTTCGGTTGTAGCCAGAGAACATAGGGGGCTGTAGCCTCCTTCTGGTTGTAGCTAGAGAATTGGGGAGTTGGAGCTTCCCTCAATTTGTAGCCTGAGAAACTAGGGGGTTGGAGCCTCCTTCCAGTTGCAGCTGGAAAACAAAGGAAGTTGGTGTTTCCAATGAATGTAATTCTTCAAGACATATAAAAAAAACATTCTGTGGTTTTTTTCCGCTTTGAGTTTCCATGTAAAAACATTGGTGTACTGTGTATGTGTATGATTGCTCATTTGTTTATTGTTTATTTACTCTGCAAATATTGGATGATAATGCTATAAATTGATATAACACTTGCATTATATGGTTAAAAAGGATTAGATTGTTTTATTACTGATTCACCCCCGCTCTCAGTAATCCAACAATTGGTATTAGAGCAGGTTCCTTCAGAAATCAGTTTAACCACTGAAAGGTAGATCATGGAGAGCAACAATATGTATAAAAATGGAATACCACAATTTGATGGACATAAGTATGCATTTTGGAGCATAAGGATGAAGACATATATACAGGCACAGGGATTTGAAATTTGACAATCAATTGTAGATGGATACATAGCACCAACAGTTCCGTCGACAAATGACAAAGCAATGAAACTCAGTCAGAATAATTCCAAAGCCACAAATGCACTTCTGAATGGTCTTGGAGAATCAATATTCACCAAAGTTGCACATTGTAAATCCGCTAAAGAGATTTGGGACAAACTTCGAAATATTTATGAAGGAGATTCAAAAGTCAAAGCATCAAAACTTCAAACTTACAGAGGTCAGTTCGAATAACTAAAGATGAAGGAAGATGAGAATATTGCAGCTTATTTTTTACGAGTCGATGAAACTATAAATGCAATCTTGGGGTTGGGAGAATAAATCAAAGAATATGTAATTGTTCAAAATGTACTAAGCTCTCTTCCTATGAGATTTGACCCTAAGATATAAGCACTAGAAGAAAGAACATATCTAAACTCAATAAGCATGAACGAACTATATGGAATCTTCACAGCATATGAAATGAGAACTGAACAAGAAAATCTAGATGTGAAAGAAGAAACCATTAAAGCATCCAACAGGTCAAAGAAAAAGGGAAAGCAAAAAGAAAAAGAACATAGCAACAATAGTGACGTCTTAGAAGATGATGAAGAAGGGACCAACTTTGTCAGAAGATTGGACAAGGGAACCAACGACATGTATAGAGGTAAGCTTCCTTTGATTTGTTTTAATTGTGATGGTATTGGTCATTTTGCTAACAAATGTCCTCATAAGAAAAAAAGAAATGATGAATGTTACTCAAATAGAAAACAAACATATCAAGACAAAAGAACCACAAAGAATTTTTTCAAGAAAATCTTAGGCACCAAAGAAGGCATCTCATCATCAGATGAAGATGAAGTCAGTAACAGTGAGACATAAAGAGTTCTATTCATGGCAGTAGAAGACTCTGATAAAGAAGACTCCGAAGAAGAATATGAAGAGACCGAAGAAGAATATGAAGAGGCAGAAGTTGACTACCGAGAATAATTGTTGTGTGCCATGTTAGAATATGAATGAATGCGATCTTTTTACCATTGAAAATATCACTATTGTCACCCAACCATAGGCCAAAGCCACCCTCCGAGCACCTTAACCTTGATAGAGAATCACTCCGGAAGCAAACCCTAGGCTAGATAGCCAAACAAAGGGTAGCACACCTTTCCCCAAGGATAACGCACCAACAAGAGCTGATCAAATAGTCCAAACCCTAACCAAGAGATAGTCCAAGCCAAACGTGATCTGTTCGTTGCAGCAACTGCAATGGCATCTCTCCTCCAAACCTACACACAAAACTGGGCACTGCAGTGCGCACAAGTGCTGCTCTGCAATTTTGAAACTTTCTGACAGAATGAAGATTGACCTCCTGTATTTATAGTAATTCTGGCTAACTTCCTAGGTTGACTTCTCATTCTGGGTATCTGTCTGTTCAGCATATATTATTTCTTCTGGCCGACTTCTTCTCTTGGAGGCTAATAACCTAATACAAGTTATCCTTTTGAGCCGACATGTCTTCTAGGGTTATTAACCAACTCATTAGGGTTTCTTCTTTCTTCCCGGAGTATTCTATTCTCATCAGGTTTACACGTGGAGGTAAATACCTCCCGCAACTACCATAATATCAACATTCCCTCCTAGCTAGGGAGGTATTACAGGTAATGCTCTTGAGCACAAACATACCATTCACCCGGTAACATCAACATAATCGTCTAGACTATCTCATGATTAGATCATGAGCACCATCATCACTATCAGTGTCATCAGCTGCATCATCTCTCGGAGCCATACTCTATCTGAGTAATCAGACATGATGCTCCCTCCACAGAGTGACATAAGAGCCATTCTTCTAATCTAGAAGAATAAATGTTCTGAATCATTTTCTGTGTGGGAAATCTCTATTCATTGATCATCCATTTAGATGATAATCATTTTCAACATTGATGATAGTCTTCAAGGCAATCAAAACAATATCATTCAATAGAACACAACTGTGTCTATCCATAGTGGTACACAACTACAATCCAGTGGTACACTACCACACCAAGTAGCACACAGGTACTTGATCAGTGACGTATAGTCACAAACAATGGAACACATCCACCACAGTAGTATACATCTACTGTTCTAGAGACATACAGTCTTCATAACAATCATCTGATATCGACCTGCACAGAAACATTGTTATGATATAAACTGAATCATCTAGGCCATTCTTCCACTCACATGTGTGAGATATTGGAAGAGCATCTGCCCTCAGAAGGTAAAACATCAATGATGAGCTATCTCGGCTATTCTTCTCAAGCAAAGAAGAATAACTTTCCTGATTTCTGAGCCTGGACCATTCCCCACCCTGGGCCATTCTTCCGACACTAGACAAAGTGTAACCTAGAGAGAATGAGTCTGCCCTAAGGAATGTCTGTCCCTGATTGCTGAACCTGGACCATTCCCCACCCTGGGCCATTCCTTCGGCACTAAACAAAGTGAAACCTGGAGAGAATGAATCCACCCTAAGGAATGACTGTCCAGACCATTTTCCATGTTAACCACAAGAGGAAATGTTTGTCCTGCACCAACCTCCAAAACAAACCACTTCCCATGTTAACCACAATGGGAAGTCATTGTCCGGCGAGGCGGGTCAGTCTTCTTGAGTAACCCTCAAGAAGAGAGACTGCCCTAGACCACTTCCCATGTTAACCACAATGGGAAGTCACTGTCTATGGTACATCAACAATCTGGACCATTTTCCGAACTGGAAAATGTCTGCCCATCAGAAATCTCAATCCACTTTCCAAACTGGAAAGAATCTTCTCATCATATCCATCAATAAATAATACATCAATGCTCCCTCCCAACCTTGGAGTCATTTCTTCCTTTTTCAATAAGGAAGTCGTCTCTACGAGCTCCAACTTGAGTATGCAAACTCTTTCATCTTGAACATAATCTTTATCAAAATGTCTTCTTATCTGCTCATCTGTGGAGATATGTATTGGAGAACCACATTCTCCTTTCTAGACTTCATCACGGATAATGTAATGCTTGATTTAAAATGTACTTAGGTCTGGAACAATGGTCTTCTCTGAAGGCTTCATGTAGCTCTGATCAATAAATTATATCATTGTTGGAAAACTGGAACATATCCATGTGGCACTTCTTTTGTCATCATGAGATCTGATCTTCTGAGTAATCATCTTGATACAATATATCTGTTATAGAAAATCTTCACCATGCTTCTGCTGTGCATTGGAGGTTCTCCACCAAGTTGTCTTCTTCCATCTACATACAAGGCTCTCTTTTTGGTATACCTCAAAGCCTTATGGTTGCTCTTCATACACTCTTTCTTCAATTGCTTCGGAGAACAGTCTTTGCATTCATCTGATTTAGAGCTCCAACCCATGGATATCGCGGATGATATAATGACTCATGTAGAGGCATGTCTGGTTTACTGGAACAAGTAATCGTCATAGTCTTCTCCCTCCATCTGGGAGAACCTCTAGTTCTGGATCTTTCAATGATTGCATATATACACTGTTCTTCATCACAACTTTCAGTTCCTCTACTTGATTGCTTTTAGTGAGTTCATATCAGGCTGGTAATCTTGTGATTCTTAATGACTAGTTGTTCTGGCTTCTTTTCCTTTCTTGAAATCTTCATGTTCTTCCTAATGTTTTTCTTTAGCTCTTGGGTCCATGGAGTTTCTTATAGATTCCATGCCGTAAAGATTCCACTTCTTCCTTTCATTATAGAATCATGGATGTGGATGGACAACCAGGGATACTTTAAGGCTTCTCTTTGAAGAAGACTTTTTCTGAGGTTGAACTGAACACATACTATCTTTCATGGCTGCTAACATGGATATATATTTCATCATCTTCAATGGATCATAGGATTAGCTCCCTCCTAATCCTTGCTTCATGTATAAGTGCATATAATCGGCTCCCTCTGTCTAACAGAGTCCACGCTTCCGTCTGCATCCTTATATAATCGGCTCCCTCCGTCTAACAAAGTCTACGCTTCCGTCTGCATCCTTATATAATCAGCTCCCTCCGTCTAACAGAGTCCACGCTTCCATCTTATTGTTCTTCTGTAAAATGTCATAAGTCTTTCTCCAATTTTCTCTTGATTGCTGACTTCTTTCTGTCTTTGCTTCTTCTAAGTCTCTTCATGATTGATTCTAATTTCGGCTTATCTTGTAATTGCTTCTTCAGATTTGTTTGATGTATTTCATCCTTTCATGTGTATTATCTGACTTGTATAATGATAGAAATCCTTATCTTATTGTTCTTCCATAAGTATAGTTCTTCTTGGAACATATTATCTTCTAAGAGATAGATATACAAAATATGTACAAAGACTATGCAAACAAGATATGTACAAGAAATAAGAAGAGTATTGTTACCTTAAGAAGAAGAAGTCTCTTTCATCCTACTTAGTTTTCTTTGTAGGTTCCTTTTCTTCGGCAACTGATGCTTCGTGTTTCTCCTTCCTTTTCTTTAGCTTGGGACAATGATTCTTGTAGTGACCATACTTTCGACAGTTGAAGCATTGTATTTCTGAAATATCTTTCTCTTGATTTGTCTTCCTCTTTGAACCAAACTTCCTTTTGTTCCTGAAATTCTTGAATCTTGCTGTGAAGGCTTGATCATCATACTTCTTTTGGGGTTTCTCTTTTGCACTGATCTTGGATTCTTCTTGAGCACAACAAGTCCAAAGTTCTTCAAATGTAGGATACTCCTTTCTTGTGTTCATGCTTGCGGCAAATGCATCCCATGTCTTGGGAAGACCATTGAGTACTATTTTTACCAATTCCTTCTCTGAAATGATTTCTTCAATAGCTTGTAGTTGATCTCTTAACTGAGAGATTCTTACAAAGTATGATGTTATGTTGTCATCATCATTCATCTTCATGTCACAGAGCTCATTCTTCAAACTCATTATTTTTCCAATGTTTCTGACTGAGAAGAGGTTTGTTAGGGCATCGTACATCTTCGATGAGTCAAGATGGGAGATGTAGGGGTATCAAGTGGTATTTTATAGATTCCACTATGATACTCATAGCATTGATGTCACCGTCTTTTAACTTCTCCATAACTGCAACGTTCTGCGGTTCCTTCTCTTTTCCTTCTTCAAACTCTTGTTTCACAATCTTTCCATTCACGATATTCAACACTTTATTCTTGGCAAGGATGAGGTCAATCCTTGTCTTCCATGCTCTGAAGTTAGAAGCTCCATCTAACTTGTTTTCTGACTTCATAGAGTAAGTCATGGCTGCTTTGACTTGGTCAACCCTAGAT